>VWZI01023020.1:172163-192450 GCA_013396835.1 Psilopogon haemacephalus
AGGGTCAGAAAATTAATCAGCTTTTATCAGATTCTCCTTTTTATCACCAAAGTTTCTTCCCTCTCATTTCCCAAGACATCTGTGTGGGAAAAAATGGCCATGCAGACGAAATGCTTGAAGTGCCATCCAATTTGGCTGTCAGTGGAAATCAGCTGCTTAACCTGTACAACAGAATAAACCTGTTCAGTTCTGGGGATTAAAACTCAGTTTTGAAATAGTACCACAAACTGCCATTCATGTCATGACCCTCTATCAATTTCAACCATATCCCTTAAAAAGGCATTAATCATAACTAACTTTTAATGACTGATCATTAGAAATATATTAGGTACCTTTTATAAGAGAGTTGCTTTCATGAAAAATGCATCCACACTTTGTGTAGTCTTTTTATTAGCTGCCTTTACGATCAGAAGTTAATCACCTAGAATCTACTAGCTGCACTTGCATGAGGTAATTATTTTTCAAGGTCTGCTGGAAAGTCTTTTTCTATTTATGACTCAGGATGGATCTAAAATTAAAACTGTATCTAAGCACATCTCATAAATGTTGGTTGGTTGCAGTCTAATGCTACTATCGGTATAAGCTCTGATTAACTATCTTCCTTGCAGTGATGTGTCCATGAGGGGAAAAAAAATAAACAACCTACCTAAGCATGTGCAGATTCCTTCACTTTGTTAAATCATTCCATTTTTCTAGCCAGTCCAGCCCTTTATTTACTGACCTATGTACTCAGAGCCTGATTTAAACAGCACTGAGCCAGATTGCAACTTGTTTTGGATGAGCAGGATTCACTGTCAGAACAAGGTGAGCAGGGACTGTCGCCCGAGCTATGGAATGCAAGGTAGGGTGCAGTGCTGTTGTTCTCTTTGGTGCCATCTCCTAACAAATCACAATAAATAAATGATAGACACGAAATTTTGCAAGTGACTTGTGATGTTCTAAAGAGTGATGAGTTACTGCAGTTCATACTGGAAAGGCTGCATCACCCAGACTAGCCTGGGTTCTGATAGGCTCCAGGACAGCCTGGTGTAGAAAGAGACCTTCAGCTGCCAGCAGTGGCAAGTCTGGAAAGCTTTCTGCTTCATCTCTTGGGTGTGAAGTGAGGCTTTGCCAAAAGGATATCCACCTCCACAGCAACCCTTCTGCCATTTTCTCATGCACTTTAAGATGTTCCTGAAGCTTCTAGGAAAATTTTCCTCTACTGGAGACTGTCTCAGTTATCCTTACTAGGGTAACTAAGTTTTGTTTGCCTTTCTGATGAGTTAAGCCACGACCCTTTACAGCGAGACACCAAAATTTGATGGAAATTATGAGGGTGAAGCAAAGGAGAAAGGACACTTTAAGAGAGTGCAGCTGATAGGTGAGATAGCAGAAGTAAGCAGGAAAGAGCTTGTCGGGGAGGCTAATATGAAGCGTGCACATCTTTGTGTGCAAGAAAAGCATGGAGAGCCAGGGAAGGTGGTCTGACCACTTTCTTTGCAACCCCAGCTGAAGTCCTTTCCTTGCACAGAGGGTTGCCAGCATGCTCTTGTGGAAGGACAACCCTCCTGCAAGGCTGCTTCGGAGGGCTCAAAAATCAGCCCCACTGAGGAGGAGGAGCAGAGAGAGAACCCCACCACTGTGCTCCCAGCCCTTCCCCCTTTGCCTGTCTTTTTATAGGGCAACAGAAACAGCTGAGCTCTCATCCTGATCTAAAAAGAGAAAATTCCAGGCTTGAATTAGCCACGTGAAGTAGAAATAGAATTTCTAAAGGACTGCCTACCTGACGGAAAATGAAACTTTATTGTGTGTACACAAAGCAATTGAAAGCTAAGGATTTTCCAAACCAGTGTAACCCATCTGCAGAACATTGTGCTCAGCCTTGACTGCTTTGTGCACTGCAGAGCACTTCATTAATGTTTAAACTCAGTCTTTTGACTCTTCTTCACAAAGGTCGGAAGACTCTGTGATTTAAGCAGGGTTGTGTAAGCAGGACAGCCCAGGTGGGTCTTAGCTGCTGAACGGTGGAGTCACCATCCCTGGAGGTGCTTAGCAGGAGAGGATGAGTCACTTAGTGCCATGGTTTAGTTAATTAGAAGGTGTTAGGTGATAGGCTGGACTCGATGATCTCGAAGGTCTTTTCCAATCTGGTTGATTCTGTGAATGGCAGACCTTGCACACCCTCCTACAGACTAGGAGCTTGAAAGATTCATGAGATGGAAGTTACAGTGGATGAATCAGGCTCATCCTGGACAGCTACAAGTAGTATTTTCTGGTGAAGCTATCACACATGAGAGCTGACCTGCGTGGTGTTCTGGCAGAGTGAAAAGAGTCATGCTAGTGAGGAGTCCTAATGTGTGAACAAGAAGCCAGCATAAGCCATACCATGACTGTAACCTGTTCACCATCATCCCTGTAATTGGGGAGCAGTGGGAGACGCATGGGGAACTGGAGACACAGCTGGAAGTGCAGAAGAGAGCAATTTTAATGGAGGACTAAGATTAGAAATGATTGCAGAAGATCATCTGTCCCATGACCTCACTTGGCTTATGCTCACAGAAGGAAAGAAAAACTTGGACAGTTTTAGTATTCTGAAGGCAAGGCAGAGAGGATGAAAGAGTATCAAGTCTGTGGCAGAGGAAGGAGGTGCCAGCAAAATGTGTAGAAAGAAGAGACAACGTGCAGAGTAGTGGGTGTCTCCTCAAGGCACTGACAAATTAGCATCTGAATTTTCATCAGAAAAGATCAATCCCAGGCACCCTGCAGCTGTGAAAATCTGTTTTTCTTAAGAATCAGTATGTAAAGCTCTCTCCTCACTTCCTAGACAACTAGCTATGCCTGGCTGTGCCAGATTCCTTAGGTATATTTATGGAAACACGAATGAATACTAACAACCATCCCAATGCATCCATTAATCAATATTAGTGACGATGCAAATGCAACCACTAGACTGAACTGACTATGAACTCAAGGGAATTTAGGTTCTCATGAGCACAACAAATATTTTTTTTAAAATATATATTGGTATTTTATTATATTGTCATTAATTTGCACAATAGTTTGCCTTCACAGTCTAAAAATACAGCACATGAAACATCATTGTACTCTTGTGCTCCCAGCTAGCATTTGAAAACCAATTCAAAATATAATTCTTACTTGAGCATAATTTGTTAATATAAACCTATGTGGATAATTTTTACACTCTGTCTGAAGATAAAGTGTTTGTAAATACGCCTCTTATTTAATCATTCTACTTTTATGGAAGATAAAAGTTCATTCAGAGGAACAGTACCTTGATTAGAAGACCAATTAATGCTCATCTAAGTGTAATTTTTATTACTAAAGTCTCATTCTACAGTTAAACATTACCTGAGGTATCCCACTACTAATGTATTAATAGATATATTAGCACTTGTCAGTTTTTAGGGCCTTCCACTTGAATTGCTTTATGGCTGTTAGTGCACCTTTATAACAGCCCTCTATAGTAGATAAACAGAAAATACTTGCTTTATTCAAAAGAAACTGAGACAAGTAAAAATTATTCAGTGCCATATCATAGGATGTTTTATTGTTAGGTATTCTGGAAACTTCCCTTGCAAGGACATCTTTTCTTATGACAGGTCATATAGGCAGCTTTTGTTAGAGGCAGATATTACATCATATCAATCAATAATCTTTATTTTCTGGAGTTAAAATAACTTTCACTAGGAGAAGCCTTCTGAGAGTCCATCCAAGCTTTGAATTATTTCAAAGGGAAAAATGCATTCCTTATATTCTCTCTTACTCATGCTTTGAGCTAGTGGCAGGATCTTGAGACCTTGAGATCTTAAAATCCCTGGATTGAAATACTCTGCCCTAGAAATATGTTCCTCCTTTCTGGTCCTTCAGAAAGGAAACAGACTGTGAAAAGCAGAATGGGGATTTTGCTGGCAGAGCTAATGCTCTCGAATCATTAGAGTGGATCTGGATTACTGACATGGTTTTCCATCTGCCTCACCATCAACCACCTCAAAATAACCATTGTGTCCCTCAAGAGTCAGCACTGATTTGCCCAGTGACAGGCTAGCTTGTACAGAGCAGGTAGTGTTGTCCTTCCATGGATGTTGAGGCATAGGAAGTTTCATGTAAAGAGGAGGAAATTGTTTTTCACAGGGAGAGTGACAGAACACTGGAACAGGATGCCCAGGGGGGTTATGGAGTCTCCCTCTACAGAGATATTCAGAAACTGCCTGGACACATTCCTGCGTGATCTGGTATAGGTCATCCTGCTTTGGCAGGGGTTTGGACTGCATGATCTTTCGAGGTTCCTTCCAACCCCTAACATTCTGTGACGGTTGTGCCTCACCTATGTGACCTGTGTGTCCAAGTTTGAGTGCTGCCATCCATGAGGATGTCTTGTCTGTTGTCTTAATTGTTTCCCAACGATGTCTCTTTAATCCATTTTAGTTGTTGTTTAGGCAAGAATTCCACAATTGCAGTAACTGGTTGAGATTATCTGGGAGGTCTGCAAGGGGCATTGCAGGTATTTCATCCTAGTCTGTTAGACATTAATATGACTGTACTCTACAAATATATTGAGAATGAGGTTATGCAAAGGCACATCTACCTCTGTGCAATAGGTGCTCTGAGTTTCTCATCTCCTTACCTCTCTAGAGAAAAAAAAATAAGTGTAAACAAAACTAGGAAGAACCAAATTTAAAATCCACAAAGGAAATCCTTTTTCTCTACATGTCCAAATCAAGGTGAAATTCCTGCCATACAGTGTTATTGAGGCCAATAGTCCAACAGGAATTTAGCAAGCAAATAGTGACTGCCCCATATTGGTACTTCAGTGCTACATGCTGAGCTGCAGGTCTTTGCAGTAAGCTCCTGTATATAGAACACACTTCATGATGAATTCTGGGATGATTCCAGTCCAAATGGTTGAGATATCTCTCAGCATATTATTTAGGAAAAGTACATTACTTATCTGCCAACTTTTCTCTGTGAAAAGCCCACATCTGCTCACTTACCCAGCATACTCTATCCAGTGCTCCTTGAGGTTGCAGAACTGCTGAGAAGGGACTAAAATCAAGCCAGGTTATTTGATCTCCTGATTTCTTGTTACCACTTTATAAAATGGACTAGGAACAAGCACTATTTAAAAAAAAAAAAGAGTTTTAAAAGTACAACATCTCAAATTAGAATGTGACAGATTTTAGGTTATTTATGTACATATATATATATATAAAATTGTATACAGACATTAACTGCAGACTTTCATGGCTGTGTCCCACAGGACCCTTCCCTTGCCTCTTTCATATCAAAAGAAGTCTGCTGGAGATGGAGTGAGTAGCTCACAGAAGACAGTTGGTATGGATGCTCATAGATGTCTTTATGACAAGATGAGGATTTCCAGGGTGTGATCAGCCCATCTTCCCATGGTGGTTGTCTACAGGAGGTCATCAATATTGTGCCTTGTGAGTATTTGTCACCGCCACTGGCTGCAGAAGCTCTCCATAGGAGTCCCCTAGATGCAGCTGTTGACTGCAAATGTTTAAAGCCCACTGATCTGACTCCTGTACACCAATGCACACAGCATGGGTAATGAGCAAGAGGAGCTAGAAGCCTTGGTACAAGAGGCAAACTATGACGTTGTTGCCATCACAGAAACGTGGTGGAATGACTCACACAACTGGAGTGCTGTTATCAATGGCTACAGAATCTTCAGGAGAGATAGGTGAGGGAGAAGGGGTGGAGGAGTGGCCCTGTATATTAGGGAGGCTCTGGACGTCATGGAGGTAGAGATAAAGGATGATCAGGGTGAGTCCCTATGGGTAGGAATTAGGGGGAAGGTCAACAAGGCTGACATCCTGCTTGGAGTCTGTTATAGACCACATAACCAGGAAGAAGAAGTTGGTTTTTTATTCTTTAAGCACCTGCAGGCTGCCTCAAGATCATTTGTCATCGTTCTTGTGGGCGACTTTAACTTGCCAGACATCTGCTGGGAATTTAACACTGCAGAGAAGAAGCAGTCTAGAAAGTTCCTAGAGTGTATGGAGGACATCTTCTTATCCCAGCTGTTATGTGAGCCTACCAGGGCTGCAGTCCTGCTTGACCTGCTGTTCACAAACAGAGAAGGGCTGGTGGGAGATGTGGTGGTCAGAGGCTGCCTGGGGTCCAGTAACCACGAAATAACAGAGTTTGCAATATATGGTGAAACCAGGAGGGGCATCAACAAAACCTCCACACTGGACTTCCAAAGGGCTTATTTAAAGAACTATCTGGGAAAGTTCCTTGGGAAACAGCCCTTAAAAACAAAGGGGTCCAGGAAGGCTGGACCTACTTCAAGAAAGAACTCTTGAAGGCACAGGAATGGGCTGTGCCAATGTGCTGGAAGATGAGCTGACGAGGGAGGCAACTGGACTGGATGGGAAAGCAGCTTCTAAAGGAATTAGGGGGAGAAAAGAGGGCATATCACCTTTGGAAAAAGTGGGGGGTATCCCAGGAAGAGTTTAAAGATATTGCTAGGTCTTGTAGGACAGAATTAGAGAGGCAAAAGCCCACGTAGAACTTAGACTGGCCACTGCTGTAAAAGGGAATAAAAAACGTTTCTATAAATATATTAATGGCAAAAGAAGGGGCAAGGACAACCTCCATTCTACTGGATGTGGAGGGGAATAGAGTAACAAAAGATGAGGAAAAGGCAGAGGTACTTAACAGCTTCTTTGCCTCAACCTTCAATAGTGGGATAGATTGTCTTCAGGACAACTGGCCTCCTGAACTGGCAGATGGAGCCAGGGACCAGTATAGTCCCCCTGTAATCCAGGAGGAAGCAGTAAGTGACCTGCTGAGGCTCTTGGATCTTCACAAGTCCATGGGACCAGATGGGATCCATCCTAGGGTGCTGAGAGAGCTGGCAGATGAGCTTGCTGAGCTGCTCTCCATCATTTATCAACAGTCCTGGCTCACTAGAGAGGTCCCTGAAGACTGGAATCTGGTCAATGTGGTGTCCATCCACAAGAAAAGCCGGAAGGAGGAACCAGGAAATTACAGACCTGTGAGTCTGACCTCAGTGCCAGGCAAGGTTACGGAACAGGTCATGTTGAGTGCAATTACACAGCACTTAGAGGATGGCCAAGGGATCAGGCCCAACCATCATGGGTTTAGGAAGGGCAGGTCCTCCCTGACCAACCTGATTGCCTTTTACGATCAGGTTCCCTGCCTGGTGAATGCGGGGCAAGCTGAGGATGTAGTCCACATGGAATTCAGCGAAGCCTTCGACACCATCTGCCACAACAAGCTCCTGGCAAAGCTGACAGCTTGTGGCTTGGGCAGATCCACTCTGAAATGGGTCAAGAACTGGCTGAAGGGCTGGGTCCAGAGAGTGGTGGTGAATGGTGTCACATCCAGCTGGTGACCAGTCACTAGTGGTGTGCCCGAGGGATCAGTGCTGGGCCCAATCCTGCTTGATATCTTTACTGATGACCTGGACGAGGGGATTTAGTCCATCATCAGTAAGTTTGCAGATGACACCAAGTTAGAAGCAGATGTCGATCTGTTGGAGGGTAGGAGGGCCCTGCAGAGGGACCCAGACAGGCTGGATGGGTGGGCAGAGGCCAATGAGATGAGATTTAACAAGGCTAAGTGTAGGGTTCTACACTTTGGCCACAACAACCCCAGGCAGCACTACAGGCTGGGGACAGAGTGGCTGGAGAGCAGCCAGGCAGAGAGGGACCTGGGGGTGATGGTAGATAGCAGCCAGCAATGTGCCCAGGTGGCCAGGAGAGCCAATGGCATCCTGGCCTGTACCAGGAACAGTGTGGGCAGCAGGACAAGGAAGGTTATTCTGCCCCTGTACTTGGCACTGGTCAGGCCACGTCTTGAGTCCTGTGTCCAGTTCTGGTCTCCTCAATTCAAGAGAGTTGTTGAGGTACTGGAACGTGTTCAGAGAAGGGTGATGAAGCTGGTGAAGGGCCTGGAGCACAGCCCTGTGAGGAGAGGCTGAGGGAGCTGGGGTTGTTTAGCCTGGAGAAGAGGAGGCTCAGGGGTGTGGTCTACAACTACCTGAAGGGAGGCTGTAGCCAGGTGGGAGTTGGTTTCTTCCAGGCAACCAGCAACAGAACAAGGGAACAATCTCAAGTTGTGCTGGGGGAGGTACAGGTTGGATATTAGGAGGAAGAGAGAGTGATTTGCCATTAGAATGGGCTGTCCAGGGATGTGGAGGAGTTGCCATCCCTGGAGGTTTTCAAGACAAGACTGGATGGAGCACTTAGTGCCATTGGATAGGGCTGGGTGATAGGTTGGATTGGATGATCTTGGAGGTATCTTCCAACCTGGCGGATTCTATGATTCTATACTTGGTATATAATAGCAGGTGCTACCAGAGGGAGGTTTGAAGACATTAGAGAGCTTCAGGAACAGAATATGAATTTCCAGCATTTGTCTAGTCTGGGTCATAGCAGAGCAGTGCAGATTCTGACCCAACGTGATCAGGCAACTCCTATGTCTGTTCATGGAGTTGACAGTAGCCACATGGATCAGCTCAGTCAGGTGAGCTGGGCTGATATAAGACATTGTGGATGCTAATGGTAAGGTCCTGCTCCTCTCCCCAGCACCCTGGCACCTCTGCTTTGCACTGTTGCTGTATCCTTTGCCTCAAGCCAAATGTGTTAATGTGTAGCTTGACTGAGGAACAGATAGAAAAAGAACAGTAAAGAGAAGAAGGGAAGGACGAGTGGAAACTTGGCAGCTAACAGTGAAGACAGACATCGTGAGTCTGCTGTACAATTTTCCAAGATAACCTACTGTATCTCCCCTTGGCATAGTCAGATCACAGTTTTACAGCATAAATCAAGTTGGAGGAGCACCAACAAAGCAAAAGTTTTGAAATTAATCTCTACTACTAGGCTTCCCCCAACAGCACTGTAAGTAGGCTTTGTGGTGGCAACACAAAGCAGAGTCTATAGCCCCAGTTCTTACCCAGCCCTGTCAGTTTAGAAGAAATATATGCTTGATCTTTCCTTTTGTGGCATCAGTATGAGTAACCTATCAGGACCAACTCATCTGCCATGGGTGCACTTTTCAAAAGCAGAGGTTTTTAGACATTATTTTGAGTTTCTCTTTAAATTACCTCTTATTTTTTTGGTACCATTTCCAAACTTTCTGCCATAGGTGTATTTCATTTGAGCACCTGCAGCCTTCTCCTGCAGTCTTATTTGGAACATCTACATCAGTGTGTTGATTCAGAACACAAGACCACTTCTGTAGCAAACCTCTTGTTCATCTCCTATTTCTCTGGTTTGGGTTGCATGGTGGAGCAGCCTCAGATGGTGTGAACTAGATTCCTGGGGGTGGAAATGAATGGGAAGATGTGCTCCAGGGGTACATCTAGGAGTAGCTGCAAAAGGAAGTTCAACAGAGCCAGACTACAGGTCATACAAAATAAAGAAAAACACTGAAACAAGGATCTCAGCTCCTCAGCACCAGCTGATTTGCTGTGAAAATCCACTCCTTTTTGTACATATGCTGTGGTTTAAATCCAGGCAGCAGTGAAGCACCACTCAGCTGCTTACTGTCTCCCCCATCCAGTGAGATGGGGAAGAGAATCAGAAGGGTAGAGGTGTGAAAACTTGTGGGATGAGATGTGCAAGCACTGCTCAGCAATAACAAAAACATCCCTGCACTACTTTCTACACAAATCCAAAACACAGCACCATAGTAGCTACTATGATTAAATTTAACTCTATTCCAGCCAAAACCAGTGCAATGCATTACACATTAAAGCAGAGGCAGCTCTTGCTTTTTCACTTCACAATGCAAGCCAGGCAGGTTTTATTTGGTTTAAATCCCATTTTCTCCATATGTTCCTTTCCCCCTCCTTCCTTTTCTTATACTTACATATAGGTATTTTCAGGCCACATTTGGCTTGGTGTTGTTTTACTACCTGGAAAATTGCATTTCTTTCTTGCTGAAACACCAGCCCTTAGTGTGAAGACTAGTTGTACACCACTCTAGATTGTCAAAATGTTGTTTAACCTCTTCTTTCTATATCCTGTGTATACTACTAATACACACAAAATGTATGTATAAAGTTTTTGCTTATAGACTGCAGGTAAATGTCCTCAGGTTTGCAGGACTTGACAAAACTCATCCTGGACTGCTTAAGGGGGCAGAGAAACAACTTCTGACTGTCTTCAGAAACCTGGGAAGCTGGAGCACTGCTGAGTGTGAAAGGGTTTACTTTGTTTTTAACTGAAGAAGAAAGAACCAGGGCAATGTGAGAAAACTTCAAGACTTTTATGTAAATTTTAGGACCCTGAAGATAATAAAGATATAGACAACAACAGCCAGACATTTTTCAAGAACAAATTGTATCAAACTGATAAGCTGT
Organism: Psilopogon haemacephalus; assembly: GCA_013396835.1. Lineage (NCBI taxonomy): Eukaryota > Metazoa > Chordata > Aves > Piciformes > Megalaimidae > Psilopogon > Psilopogon haemacephalus. Next base: position 182,515 of record VWZI01023020.1, read on the forward strand.
TCTCCTTGATAGAGTAACCGGTCCATGGTAGATGTAAAGTCAATGTGAAACTTTCTAATGATAATTATATAAGAACTGAGGAAAAGATAGCATTGTGAAATCTCCTTGAAGCATATTGGATAGCCACAGGGATGACTGGATAGGTGCTGAGAACAAGGACACAGCACTTGTGTTCCAACTTGTGCCTGCTGCCTCTATAACTATGTTTATCACACTGGGGAGCCAAGATCGGATGTAGAACTGTAGATGTGGTCCCACAATCACTGAATAGAGGGAAATAATCCCCTTTCTCAACTTGCTGTCTACACCTTTGCTCATGCAGCTCAGAAGGCTGTCAGCCTCCTTTGCTGCCAGGGCACATTGCTGGCTCATGGTCAATTTGGTGTCCCTGGACAGCCAGGAGCTTTTCTCCGGAGCTGCTTTCTAACCAGCTGGAACTCAGCCTAGACTGCAGCGTGGAGTTAGTGCCACCCAGGTGCATGACTTTGTTATAAGGTACCATATTAACAGACTAGCACACAAGATCAAAAGCAAACAGTAATGTTAGTATAACTAATCTATATCAATTATGGTTCTTAAAGGGCAAACTGCAGACTAGCATGGTATGTGCACTTTGATTTTCTTGGTGTCATTTGATTTGCTGTGCTTAGATCAGGACTTCTCCCATCCTGGTACCGTACAGTGCTTACAACATTAACACAGTGAACTTAGATGAAGGAAACACACTCTGTTTATCACCTTGTTATCACTGAGAAAGCTCCCAGCTACACAATAACATCGTGCTTCGGGGAGAACTTTGACTTGCATAAAGCCAAGATGATCTAACAATATGAATTTTCTGTCTAAACACAAAAAGTGTCCCTGACTCCTGGAGTAAACCACCCTGCTCAGGAATTTTAAAGGCTGCATAGTGACTACATCAGTGGGAAGATTATATGTGTGGACTTCTGTAAAACCTTTGACACAGTTCCTCATAACATCTTTCTCTCTGAACTTGAGAGATATGGATTTGATGGGTGAAAGCTTCATTGGATAAGGAATTGGTTGTATGATCACATACAAAGGGTAGTGGGCAATGGCTTGATCTCCAGGTTATCATGGGTGGCAAGTGGTGTCCCTCAGGGGTGTCCAGTGCTGTTCAGTCTCTTCAGCAGTGATATAGACAGTGAGATGGAGTGCACCCTCAGTAGGTTTGGGAGATGACAGCAAGCTGAGTGGTGCAGTTGGTAAGACTGAAGAATGACATCCAGAGGGACCTGGACACACTAGAGAAGTGGGTTAGGGAGAATCTCATGAGGTTCTATAAGCCAAAGTGAAAAGTCCTGCACCTAAGCTGGAGCAATCCTCATTATCACTGCAGGCTGGGGGATAATGTGATAGAGAGTAGCCCTGCAGAAAAGGACTTGGAGGTAGTGGTGGATGAGAAATTGGATGTGGGCCAACAATGCATACTCACAGCTCAGAAGACCAATGACATCCTGTGCTGCATCAAAAGAAGCATGGCCAGCAGATTGAGAGAGGTGATTCTGTCATTCTGCTCTGCTCTGGTGAGACCTTATCTGGAGTAGTGTGTCCAGCTTTGAGGCACCCAACACAAGGACATGTACCTGCTGTAGCAGGTCCAGAGGATGACCAGAGGGCTGGAGCACCTCTCCTATAAGGGCAGACTGAGAGAGTTTGGTCTGTTGAGCCTGGAGAAAAGAAGACTTCAGACCTTATAGCTGCATTTTAACATCTTAAGGGGATCTACATAAAGGCTGGGGAAGGACTGTGTAGAAGGGGTTGTAGCGGCGGAATGAGGGGAAATGAGCAGGGTAGATTTATGTTGGACATGAGGAAGTTCTTTGCAATGAGAGTGGTGAGATATTGGTTGCCCCATCCCAGAAGACATTTATGGTCAAATTTGGTGGTGCCCTGAGCAACCTGGTCTAGTTGGAGGTGACACTGTTCACTGCAGGAGGGTTGAACAAGGTGACCTTCGAGGGTCACTTCCAACGCATTGCATTCTGTGATCTGTGAAATCCTGGATTAGGAAAGCAGAGCATGAGAAAGCCCATCCCCTGAGTAGAAGTGTGCCACTTCCTTGATGTAATACATATCTCTTGATAAGAATTTAATTGCCTTGCTGTTTAGGTTTTATTTTAATTGCCTTGTTTGGCAGAGCTTTTGGAATCAAAGAAAATCAAATACTGCAGTCATTGCATTTTTAATAGCCCTTCTTGGAGACAAAAGTGACATTCTAGGTAACATGAAAACTTGTGTGGAAATCCTACCTGTTTAGATTTAAATGTTTTCCAAAAACAGAGCTGATTAATTTTACAGGGTTTAAGAAATACAAAGTATTTGCAGTTTTGGTTTCATAGTCCTAGAATGGTAAGGGTTGGAAGTGACCTCTGGAGATTATCTAGTCTAATCCCCCTGCTAAAACAGCTAAAACAGGGTCACCTAGACCATAGGGACATACTCAGGTGGTTTTCTAAAGTCTGGAGAGAAGGGCACTCCACAACCTCTCTGGAGAGCCTGTTACAGTGCTCTGTCACCCTCAAAGTAAAGAAGTTTCTCCTTAAGTTCAAGTGAAATCTCCTGTGTTCTAGTTTGTACACATTGCCCCTTGTCCTATCACTAGCCACCACTGGAAAGAGCCCAGCCCCATCCTTATAACCTCCACAGGTTAGATGTTTATTTCCACACAAGATTTCTATTATATTTACATTATTTTATTAGAAGACTGAAAGCTTAACTGGAAGCTTAAAACAAACTAATTTAAAAAACCTTAGCTGGTAATTTGTGCATTTCTGCTACAAATGTTTATTAAAGAAGTTTAAGTGGGCAATGAGAAATTGTGCACACGGAAAGGAAAACATCAGTAATACAGAATCCTATCCTAATTCTCATAATGAAGACTTTGAACTATGGGCACTCCACAGTCCAGTCCTGTGGTGAATAATTTTTTTTTGTTGTTGTTTTTGTTGCGTAACCTACTGGAAATAATACAGACTTTTTCCCACGTTCAAATCAGGCTTTCATATGCTACAGTGGCCTCACCCACAGTCTCCTCTCTAGCTAGAAGATCACGGATTTTTCAGAACTGTGTAATGTGCAGAAAACAGAATTTTACAAGGTACACCAAGTTACTGATATACAAAGCCACTCACTGTTATTGCGAAATAATTAGTACCCAGGAGGAGCTCAGATGGAATGAAATTAGAGGGAAGGACACAGAGATCCCAATTCCTTGCTGCAGCACAGACTTGATAAAGTTAAGCAAACTGAAGCCTAAATGGAGATTCATCTCTGTCTCTTCTGAGGGGTGACAGAACAGTTGTGTCCCTCCCTGTACGGCAAAGGAAGGACCCAGTTGAACAGCCTGAGATGCCCAACTAGCACCCAAGTTCTCCATGCCTTATGGAGGTAACCCTTTGTGAGCAGGGTGAGCATTTTTTCCCACCAGCTTTGACTACCTCAAAGCTAGAAGCTTAATATAGGTCACCCTAGTTCGCTTTCTGTTAGGTGGAGGGCAGTGTTACAGTCAGCTATTGGAGAGCAGTCCTTGACAACCATCTTGGGATGGGATGGATATAACCCTCTCCACTTGGCAGTCCTTCTGTCTCCCATAGGCACACAGAGGACTAACTTTCTATTAGACCTGCTAAATCTGATACCTGACCTTGACAGCTGCTGTAAGGTGACAAAGGTCCTACCCTGGTAGCTCTCTGTATAATAAAAGCAGAGACAGGAATCCTTGAAGGCCCCAAGGAAGATAGTGTTGGCCTTGGTGCATACATATAAGATAGGCAGACAGGCTCTCCTGAGTGCTCAGTTTCAAAGGCATCTACCCAAAGAATGTAGGTAGTTGCTTTAGGAGGATGGTTTCACTAGGTGCCTAACATTTAAATGCAAACAAGAGTCACCCCCTCAGGTGAGGCAGCTGCACTGCACTGCACGTACAAGTCATCCACCAGGGGCAGGGTACTGGGTGTTTAACCATGGTATGTGATAGGACCTTAGGTATGTCATAGTTACAGCTTGGACTGATGCCCTTTCCTGTGTCACCATGAGAGAACCCAAATGTGTCCTGTCACCAGACTCAGCTCTGGTGCCCTTTGTAGAGTCTGGGACTTCTGTCTAAATTCCCTTTGGCTCAAATATGCAGAATTTCAGCCTTCCCAACCACCCACTTGCCTATGTGTGCTCCTTCCGAAGAATGTCCCGGGGAGTTTAACTGTCCTGCAAGTATTTGGGAGCCACAGATCTTTGTAAAATATCAGCAGAGCAGAGTACATACCAAGACTCCTGATATGCTTTTGAGATATGAGTTCTGCCTCTTCAGTGAATCTGAGGTATGCTGCTATTTTGCATCTCACACTGTCCCAGATCTTTCTCTTTCCTATTCATCCCATATTGCCCCCATATTGGTGCAGAACCTGAAAGAGAGATCGTGGACTTGCTGTAGCTTTCTCTCTACTCTGCTCATCTTGATTCAGTGCCTGAGTGGTAGGAAGCTTTTTGTAACCAGAGCACTAAGCTGAGCAGTTTGGAAAGCAACACAGTACCCTGCTCTGGACAGGGTTGTAGAACCAAATACCACCCCTGTCTCTTTCCAGATATATCTTGCTCTGCCATGGTGCTCACCGTCACCAAAGAGGAGTTTACCAAAGACAGGAGGAATCATCTGAATATGTGTTTTGTGAAATATGGTGTGAAACACTGATGGCACCTATCCAATCCCTGGATGCTTCCAGTTCTTTTTTTCCCAAGTTGGAGCCAGTGTAATATTCTGACTAGAGTGATACTGTTATTAACTTGATGTGTACAAATAAACAGGTGCGCACAGATACATTTATAATGCAAGAAAACCCAAGAAATGCAATGCTCTAGGTTTTCGCATGGTCTTCTTCCCCGAACACCCCTGTAGAGCTCCTTTAGTCCACGCAGTCGTGCTGCCCTCTGTTGACTGCACTCCGTGCCTGCAACTGTCCTCCTCCGGCTCCGCCTCACAGCTGACACTTCTCCACGCGGCAGGTAGCCGAAGACCTCACCATGCATTTTATTTTCCTGACACAGAATCATAGAATGGTTAAGGCTGGAAGGGACATCTGGAAGTCATCTTGTCCAGTCCCCTGCTCAAGCAGAGTCACCAAGAGATGTTTGCCTGGGACCACAGCTTCGGAGTATCTCTAAGAATAGGGATTTTACACGCTCCCTGGATGACCTGTGTCAGTGCTCAGTCACTCTCACAATGCAAAGGATGTGCAGAAGGATGTTCAAAAGGTTTTGGTGTGCCCTTTGCTTCTGGTCCTGTCACTGGGCTACAGCTTCTTTGTGCCTTCCCTTCAGGTATTTATGCACACTGAAGATCCCCCTGAGCTTTCTCTTCTCTGGGATGAATAACTTTCTCAGCATTTCCTTGTAGAAAGATGCTTTAGTCCCCTCATCATCTTCGTGGCCCTTCACTGGACTTTCTCCAGTATGTACTTGCACTGAAGTGCCCAGAAGTGGACCCAGCAGTCCTGCTTCCCAGACACGGAGCTTCCCAGAGCTGAGCAGCAGGAAAGGATACCTCCCTCCACCTGCTGGCAACACTTTTGCCTAATGCAGACTGGCATCTTTCAGAGCCTGTTTTGCTGCAAGAAGGCATTTCATGTGTACTAAAGAATGCAATAAAAAGTAGGAGTGTTACTCAGGTACTGTAACCACAGTATTCACAAAAGGAGTGCCATAACCAAAGAAAGGTGAAGTAGAGTCATGCCGGGAGCAACAGAACAAAAAGTACCTGGGTGACTGGCTTACAACTGCTACAGTCCTGGAGGCAATCTACTGAGGACCTGATCTTTATGATCTTTACAGTCTTGAGGTGTAAAATCTCAATAAAATATTTTAACAACTCCAGATTCCAGCAACATCCTCAGGAAAGTTCAGAAAGGTAGTTGTGATAGTTCGAGAGTTACCCACCCACAAGTTTGAATTCACCCAGACTAGACTCAGCTGGCTGGAAGTTAAGAAATGAAGCTTTATATTCACAGCTTAGCACATTATACAAACAGATATTTACAATATATTACAAATATTTACAGCTGTATATACAGAAATGTACAAGTTAAAAGTAATACAGAAACACAATACTCCTCAAGAGTCTCAATCAGAGTCCTCAAGAGGGGTTCCAAACCACACTTCCACCTTCTCCACACCCTCCAACCTTATCCCAGAATCTGCCTTACATGTAAGGTGATTGGCCAGCGGGGTTAGAAGCAGAATTGATTGGTTGGGTTACACTGATCCAGCTAGAATCCAGGGAGAGAGACCAACAGACAGAGCTCAGACACAGAGCAACACTGTCTTATCTATGTTTATGTCCTTGCTTTTGTACATCTCAGTAAACCTATGAGTGAAGTAGACATCACCATAGTTTTCTTTTCACAGCCTATAATCTAATTTTTCTCATTAAGATATTCCAATTAGCCTCAATCCAGCACAGTAGTCTGGCCATCATGATCCCAAGTGACACACAGTTAATGGCTGTTTAGAAGTGACTGTAAGGACTGTGGTGAACAGGACAAAGAAGTCCAGTGCTGTACATCCCTATGCCCCTTTACCTCCCCACACCCTCATCCACCATGACATACTTTGATGCTTTCTGAATTTCTTCAGGTTCCCTACACCCTGTTGCTGCTCCTGGGTCCTGAAGCAATCACCACACAAGCCCCCTTTCCTTCAGTGGCCAGGGTAATCATCAGCATCTTCTCTATATTGAGACAACTTCATGGTGCAGTAAGAACCCATGGCTGACCCCTCCATTTGAGACACAGGGAGTCCAAATGGAGGTTGTATCTCTGCGGAGACTTCCTCATGGGGCTATCCAGATGCTCTGCTGGGGGTTTGGTTTCTCCCTCTGAGGGTAAAAAGGGACAAACAACCATCTGTGCTGCTCTGTCCTGTTCTTGTGCTTGCTATCCAAACGTTGCACTCTTAGCAAGATGTGATGTGCCCAAGGCATGCCCTTCAGTGCCAAGGCATTTTTTGTTGGAGATGATGGTCTACTTTGCTGCCAGCAATAGCAAAATGCTCATGGCATTCAGATCTATGTTTGAAAAAAAAAACAAAACAACCAAAACAACAAAGTCTTCAGTCATCCTCACATACTGCCAAGCACTAATTGCAGAGGGGAAGGCTCTTGTAGCCTGCTGTGCACTAGGGATGGCAAACCAGGGGAGAAGCCATGACAAATTACAAAGTGTTGGCTGGGTACTTTCAGTTAGCTACAGGAAGAGGATTTTTGGTCTTACTTTTGTTGTCTCATTAGCAAAGATGGGAGGCCATCACGGGGTCATGGCACTTTTGCTGCAAACATCAGGAATTCCAGAATGTTTTCTCAATAGCCAGTGAGATTCAGGGATTTAAACATATCAGGTGCACCCAGTCTCCAGTGTTGCTGGAGGTGCAGTCAAGTAAATCCTTATGTAAACAGACAGAAAAGGAATCCTGCCCACTGAATATGGCCTTTTATTTTGAACACAAGTGCCTTTCACACAGCGTGACGAGGTGCTGGCACACTCATTAGTTGGTGCACTTCTGACAGGTCTGACTATTTATAAATGGGGGAATTGGCTCTCCTCCCAGGTAGTTTCACTAAATAATTTGAGTCTGCTATAATCAGAAAGCCTGGCATTTAATTAATATTGTGCCTCAACATTTGTACTCGGTGATGTGCTTCTCAACGTAGCTGGTGAAACATGGATTTGATAGGTGGACCACCAGATAGATAAAGAATTGGCTTGATGGCTGCACCCAAAGAGTGGCTGTCAATGGGTCCATGTCCAAGTGGAGGTCAGTGACAAGTGGAGTCCCTCAGGGATCAGTCCTGGGACCAGTCTTGTTCAACATCTTTGTGGGTGACATGGACAAAGGCATCGAGTGCACCCTCAGCAAGTTTGCTGATGACACCAAGCTGTGTGGTACAGCAGACATGCTGGAGGGCAGGGATGGCATCCAGAGGGACCTGGACAGGCTGCAGAGGTGGGCACAAGCCAACCTCATAAGGTTCAACAAGGCCAAGTGCAAGGTCCTGCATCTGAGTCGAGGCAATCCCAAGCACAAATACAGGTTGGGCAGTGACTGGCTGGAGAGCAGCCCTGCGGAGAAGGACTTAGGGGTCCTGGTGGATGAGAAGCTCAACATGAGCCAGCAGTGTGCACTTGCAGCCCAGAAGGCCAACCAGATCCTGGGCTGCATAAGGAGAAGTGTGGCCAGCAGGTCAAGGGAGGTGATTCTCCCCCTCTACTCTGCCTTGGTGAGACCCCACCTGGAGTACTGCGTTCAGTTCTGGAGCCCCTATTACAAGAGGGATGTGGGCATGCTGGAGCATGTCCAGAGAAGGGCCACAAGGATGCTCAGAGGGCTGGAGCACCTCTCCTATGAGGACAGACTGAGAGAGTTGGGGCTGTTCAGTTTGGAGAAGAGGAGGCTCCCAGGTGACCTTATTGTGGCTTTCTGAAGGGGGCCTACAGAAAAGCTGGGGAGGGACTTTTTAGGCTATCAGGTAGTGACAGGACTAGGGGGAATGGAGCAAAGCTGGAAGTGGGGAGATTCAGACTGGATGTGAGGAGGAAGTTCTTCACCATGAGAGTGGTGAGGCTCTAGAATGGGTTGCCCAGGGGGGTGGTTGGGGCCACATCCCTGGAGGTGTTTGCAGCCAGGCTGGATGAGGCTCTGTCCAGCCTGATCTAGGGTAGGGTGTCCCTGGGCATGGCAGGGGGGTTGGAACTCGATGATCCTTGTGGTCCCTTCCAACCCTGACCGATTCTATGATTGTATTATTCTATGTAGGAAATAACAGAACACTGCCATCTGATGGAAACACTGCTTTCAGGCAAGAAATTAGAAAGCCTAGGAAACTCGAGAACGCCTTCTCACAGAATGTATTTTCCCCTTTGGGCAAAATAGGCAATCTGCATTATGGACTATATTGCATATGATGACTTATCTAAATCCACAATGAGATGCTTTTAGCATAAATTGAAAAGAATATAGCATATGTCCTAAAATAGATGGAATTCAGTGTAGAAGGAAAACAGCATCGACTTGTTGCTGATCCCCCCCAGACAATGAAGGATTTAAGTTTTTAAAACACTGATGTGCTGAAGCGCAAACAGCAGAGGCCCGCAGGGTGTGCGCCCTTTGTTCTAGAGAGACAAATAGTCTGGAAGAATACAAATACCATTAAATTGTGTTAATTATAAAAATCTCTCCATATTCCCGTTCAATTTTTTTCTCTTGACTGAAAGCAGTTATGTCAAGTCATTTGTAATCCTTTTCAATATCAGATATGATGTTTGTATTTCTGTTTTAATGATTGCATGCGCGTACATTTAATTGGCATTTAGAAAAACGAAGTATTTTGACTTCATAGAATCATAGAATCATAGAATGGTTTGGGTTGGAAGAGACCTCAAAGATCATCCAGTTCCAACCCCCCGCCATAGGCAGGGACACCTCCCACTAGATCAGGTCACTCAAGACCTCATCCAGCCTGGCCTTGAACACATCCAGGGAGGGAGCAGACACAACCTCCCTGGGCAACCTGTTCCAGTGCCTCACCACCCTCACTGTGAAGAATTTCTTCCTAACATCCCATTCAAATCTCCCCTCCACCAATTTGAGCCCATTCCCCCTCGTCCTGTCATTACAAGACCTTGTGAATAGTCCCTCCCCAGCCCTCCTGTAGGCCCCCTCAGATACTGCTAGGCTGCTATAAGATCTCCTCAACCTTATAGCAGTCCTTCAGTCCAAAGAGAAACTGGAAAGTTACTATAAGGTCTCCCCGAAGCCTTCTCTTCTCCAGGCTGAAGAGACCCAACTCTTTCAGCCTGTCCTCATAGCAGAGGTGCTCCAGCCCTCTGAGCATCTTTGTGGCCCTCCTCTGGAGTCTCTCCAGCAGTT
>VWZI01023020.1:193248-210722 GCA_013396835.1 Psilopogon haemacephalus
AATGGACAACGGTTTGGCAACTTCATCTGCCAGTTCCTTCAGGACCCGTGGGTGGATCTCATCAGGCCCCATGGACTTTTGCACGTTCAGGTTTTTTCAGGACTTATTCAGGACTTTTCTGTGTTTGGCCCCCAGTTTCGCGCCGGCTCATTAAGCGCAGCACCTGCCGCCTCCAGCACCGCTGCGCAGCGGAAGCACTGCCGCCAGCACTGCCGCCAGCACTGCCGCCAGCACTGCCGCCAGCACTGCCGCCAGCACTGCCGCCAGCACTGCCGCCTCGGTCCCGCCGCCGTCCCGCGCCGCAGCTGTGGTGTTTGCCCCGCCCCCGAGCCCTGCGCTGTACCGGACAGCCGCCTCCGCCAGGCGGCGCTGGCCTCTTCTCTGGCCGCCGCTCCCCTCTTTCCCCGGCCCAGCGCGCCTGCGCGAGTCCGCGGAGTCCTTGGAGTTGCGGCGGAGGGGTGAAGGCCGGCGGCGGCAGCAGCAGCGGACATGCAGCGCTGGGGACGCGTCTCCTGCGCCCTCGCTCGGGTATGGCGCCGCCAGGGGCCGGCACTACCGAGGGGTGGGCGGATCGGCATGGATAGCTGGGCCGCGCCGGGCTGCGCCGCGGCGCGCTGGGGATCTCGGGCCTGGGCTTTCCTCATGGCCCCCCACCCTTCTCCGGCAGCGGGCGGGAGGGCGGAGGCGGAGCAGACGCCCTGGACCCGGCATGGCTGCGGGCGGTGTGGGGTTTGGCAGCGTTTCCCTTGGTTCTCTATCTTCGCCTCTTTGCGCGGGGAAAGGGTCGCGCCCTCGCCTCGACCTATGTGACACAGTGGCCGCGGTGTCGCCTGGCCGCAGGCGGGCGTCACGCCGTTCAGGAGTGTTGAGCTCTGGGGTTTTGCCCTGCTGCCCTGGAATTTGTTTGTGCGGGTCCTCCGAGAGCACAGGAGGGGTGCCCCGGCCTGCCCCGGCTTCAGCCAGAGAGAATGGCCGGGAGGAGTCGGGAGTGAGGGCGGATACTTTTGTGGCAGTGGACACTACCAGCTGTCACAGGATCTCTTCCCGCATTTCGGGCAGCACTGCGGGCTTCAGAACTATCTTCAGGAGCATCCTCTGCTCCAGTTACGGGGTGGTCGGCCCGTGAGATGCTTGTGGTAGTTGTGCTTTCTCATGGCGGTTTAAAAATCTTGCCCTCCAGAGCCACCTTTGAGGTATCGCTCGTCCGTGGGAAGTGGCCACAGGGGATGGTTATGGAATAAGACTCTTGATAAGCTCCTGTGGTCGTCCGCTTTATGTCATTAAGAGGTTTGAGAGCCCTGTAAGAAGGGTTGAAAAAGTTCGAGTACTTAAAACCAGCCTTAGGCTAGGCTGCAATAAAAACAGGCCTAATGATGGGCTGAAGTTGCAGAGCAGGTGAATGACAGAGCTGCTTCTAACTTGTTCCAGTCAGTGCCTTCTGCGTCTGCCTGGGTCGTGTTGTTTCTCTTTTGGTTTAACTGGTGACTGTCATTGTGTGTTTGTGTGTGGTTGAATGCCTTTTTTTTTCTTTCAGGGTAGACTTCAACTTTTAAATCTAAGAGTTTTTTTTCCCCTTTCTAGAGGAGCCATTTTGATCGAATTCATCATGGTCTCCAGGGAGTTTGTGCGGTGTCACAAAGGACCTATGCTGACCAAGGTAATTAATTGTGAAGAATTTTGGTGCACCAAAAAACTCAAGCCCAGATATCTGCAAAAAACCCAAAACAGTTCTTGGAACTTGTAAACTAGGCTTCCAGGTGAATGTGAAAGCCATGTCAGCAAGGATATCAAGCTAAAGCTATAAATGGAAGTTGAACCTTACGTAACGTAAGAATAGTGATGGCAATTAATATTCCAATGGAGGTTATGGTTGCAGGATATGAATTAAGCACAAATATTGTAGCTGCTGCAGTGTTTATAATCAATTAGAGGTTGCATAACTAATTCAGCCATATTTTCTCCTTTAAAGACTGCTGGGTTTATGGCATTCAGTAAGGATTTTGTGCTAAACAGCAGTAGAAGCTGTATTGGAAAAATGTTATAATAAACTATCCAGAGAGCTTGGGTTAAGTTCTTAGAGCAAGAGCACAGGGACAGACAGAATACTTCCATGCAAACTTTCCTCTTTTTCGGAAAGTTACTTTAAGATGCGAGGTGTAATTAACTTCCCTAAGTTAGTTTATTAAGTTGCATATTGTTTTAATAGTTATTTTGCTGTAGAAAAAAAACTCAAACACTTTCAAACAGGAGTATTCCTGCAGTAAAATTTTAGTTATTGAAACAAAAATAACTCAAATGTTCTCTGTTTCAGTTGATGCTGATGTCACAGTCATTGGCTCTGGTCCTGGAGGGTATGTTGCTGCTATCAAAGCAGCTCAGCTTGGATTTAAGGTAGGATGAGACCTCAGTCAGATAGCAGGATGAACCTGAAAGGTGTTTGTGTCATGCTGAAAAATGGAAGTCTCCTGTTCCATTTCAGGCTCCCAGATGCTGTCAATGTGTCAGTAACCTTTACCTTGCTTGCCCAGATTATGCAGAAGTTGAAATGTATATTTAAAATATTACTATCTATAGTCCTGCTTCTGACAAAGCTTATCAGAACAGCAGGCTTTTGATTGGGAGTGATACTTGAAGTGGGCTTAAACTCTTTCTGGAAGAGAAGCTCAGGAAAGAATGCTAGGAAGGAATTTTTGTCCCAATAAAGAAAGACAAAAAGCCACTGAAATGTCTTGAAGAACCAACTGAGGGAACTTGGGAAAGGAAAGGGAAAAAACAGTGTGAACTGATGTGCTTTTTGAATGCGTAAAGAGGAATCTCATGGAATTGGATCACTTGTAGCACTGAATAATCATGAAGAATGTTTGTGCTGTGCTGTCCTTGAGTGTTTTTTGAGACTGACAAAAAAGTAGATTCTATAGTTACACCATCTGTGGAAGAATCCAAGTGTGCTCTACTGAATTACTGCATTTTAACCTTCAAATTTGTCCAGCATCTGCTAGCACAAGCATTAAGTCCTTGTATCAGTCACAGAATCCCACGTTGTTGCCAGCAATAGTCTGTGGTTACTGGCTTTTTCAGTTTTGCTTGGCCTTGTTGATGAAGTTGATGAGATGCAACCTCCTTTATCAGGGAAAGGTAGGAGCAGTCTGGCACTGTTTGATCCATAATGCAGCTTTTAAAGCACTTCGTTCATTTTTCATGCATTCATATGCTTAAGACAGGAGGAAGTGTAGGCCAGGAGGGAATCAACATGTTTCAGTGTGTTTCTAAGGTTTGACATGGTGAATTCTGCTCTTCATGGTAACATCACCTCTTCTTGGCACAAAAGCATGAGTGTAAGGAAATTATGAAAGGTGTTCACTTAAGTAGTCCCTTCTCAGCAGGTTGGAGCTCTGGGAGTATCAGCCAGGGCGCTAATACTTTAATCGTGTGTATCTTGCAAAGGAGATGCGAGGGTTTTTTTTTTTGCTTCTATAAAAAAGGTATGCAATACTCTCTTACCCCACAAGTCACCTGTTTCTCTTGAAGTTTTGTCAGTTGTTTTGATGTTGGCAAGTTCCTGGGAAGGAGAGGAAAGCTTTTCCATCCATACTGATACTGACCTTACTGGTGATGGGTTTTCCTTCACTTGATTTTTATTTTTTCTTTCTGTATAGATATTGTCATAACCTTACAGCAATGGGTCTTGCAGGACAGCATGTCTAGAGAGGCAAACGTTTTACATTTGGGAGTTTTGTTCTGTTTTGCTTTCCTTAAAGAAAAGATAACTTTATGCAGTTTCAACCCACACTGGTTCATTCATCTGTTGTTTGCTTGTGACTATTTGTTTTTAGGAATCTCTTGTGTGATTTACTTTTTTAATAATTTTTTTCCAGGTTTTGGTGTATTGGTTTTTTGTGTTAATTCTGAGAGGAACATCTTTCACAGAACCAAGTGTTGTATTTTAATTGAGGCTACTTTATGGGTTTAGAAGAACAGTTCACTGGTTCATTCATCTGTTGTTTGCTTGTGACTATTTGTTTTTAGGAATCTCTTGTGTGATTTACTTTTTTAATAATTTTTTTCCAGGTTTTGGTGTATTGGTTTTTTGTGTTAATTCTGAGAGGAACATCTTTCACAGAACCAAGTGTTATATTTTAATTGAGGCTACTTTATGGGTTTAGAAGAACAGTGCTTAAACTTGTATAAAAGTATAAATGGTGCAGTGCAGAATGTGTTTCTCTTCTCACAGAGAATTTTGTTGCAAAGAGCCATTTAATGTTTTTTCAGTTAGGAAGAAAATGGAGGAGAAATCTGATCCACAAAATCTGGGACTGGAATCAGGCATTTGTAGAGAAAGAGTCACTAGAGAAATGCCTGGTCTTTGTCATTAGTTCTAATTTGTGACATAAATTTCAAGAAATGGTACAATAGTATTGCTATAAAAATTATTTTCACCACTCTCCTTATTTTTCCTCAGACTGTCTGTGTAGAAAAAAATGAAACATTAGGTGGAACCTGTTTGAATGTTGGATGTATTCCATCAAAGGTAAGCTTATATACTTCATCATGACTCCATTAAAAGCAGCAGATAATATGTGCATCATTTGGAAAAGGATTAAGAAGGAGTTTCTCAAGATTGATGTACTTTCTTTGAAATCCAAATGAGCTGAAGTCAAGTGGTGGCTGTGTCTTTAATTAATATTGGATGTTACACATGCAGGATTGTGACAATTATGTGAGATGGGTAAATGAAATTTAGAGAGAGAAAGTTGATGACTTGTACATATTATCTTACTCTGACAGTACTTGCTTTACTCAAGCATGTGCATATAAGGCAGGTGTCTCAAAATGTGTGTTTTGACTCTTACTGTGCCTGCTTTAAATTTCAGTCTGCACAGACTTGCACTGTTGCCTTTCTTGCAAGATACTGGTAATGTAATTTTGGCAGGGGTGTGGTGAGAGATACCACTTTTCTTACCAAGATCCCTCCCTACCTACATTGCTATTTCTAATCAAAATGCAGTTACAGAAGATCTACAAGCTTTCAAGCCCATTCAAGCTGCTGATTTATAGATATCCATATAAAAACTGTTATAATTTTATTTTTGAGTTATGAATGTCTAGTGACCTGAGGTGGCCATCTAGCTTCAGCTCCAACTAGCTATGCAGTTGCAGTAACTTTAGCACAACTTAACTACAAATTATAGCTCTCTTATGCCCACATAAACTAGAATTTTAACAGTGATTTTTGGTATGGATTTTCCTCATCTAGTTTTTCTGTATCCCCTTTTTGTTGACAATCTCTTGTCTGAAGTAATAAGGAAATTCTCCTGTGTGTCAGTCAGGATCATCTTTCTTTCCTTAAAGTTGAGGGCTGTGTGTGTTTAGTTTTCTTTGTTTTTTTTTTCCCTGATGTCTATGGAGTAATTTCCAGTTTCTGTGGTGAAAGGAAAGGTGTGAATTTAACTGTTTTTCATTTTTCTACTAAATATGTAAGTTTATAAAATGCTTGAGTAGAAATGCTGTGTATGATTTGTGCTTGAAATGCACCTTATATTAATATGTACTTTAAAAAAATATGTATAATCAATTCATATGTGAATGTGTGTCCTAATATCCTACTTCTGTGTGTGTGTGTGTTTTAGGCCTTGCTGAACAACTCACATCTGTATCACTTGGCCCATGGAAAAGATTTCGCTAATAGAGGAATTGAAAGTGAGTGCTTAGAGCAACTAGTCAGTGCCTGGTAGCATAAATTGTTTCTACCAATGAGCAAATTTAATAATTTGGATCTGGCTACTACAGTTTTCTGGTCAGAAGGCCTTTCCGCACTTGAAAAGAATATTCTTTATCTGTTAGTTGAAGGGTTAGGGACGTGTGTTTGCTTCTTGAACCCTGAATCATAGATATTTGAAAAGCCTAATACTGCTTTTTAACATAGCAGTTGTTGAATGTAACCTTTGGCATTTATTTAGTAGGGCCACTCAACATATCTTGCTATGTCAGAGATTTTTATTGTGTTTAGGTAAGCTCCTTTATATAAACTACTGCAATGCCTGATAGAGGGATTTTCAACCTTAGTTACAGGAATCCGTTTGAACCTGGAGAAGATGATGGAACAGAAGAGTGGTGCAGTGAAGGCCTTAACAGGTGGAATTGCTCATTTGTTTAAACAAAACAAGGTTAGTTTGGATTATATACTCAGGTGTTTTCATTATTTTTTTCTGAGATGTAATTCTTGCTTTTTATACTTTAATTACAGTAACTGACCTGGCAGTGGGAGAATTTTAATGATTCCATTCTAGGAAATTTTTAAATTAAAAGTTCCTCGATTCTTAACCTACCTAAAAGAATAGCATATAATTACTTTGTGATTTGTACCAGGTGGTGATGCAAAGGTATGTGTTAGCAGCTTCTCCAAAGCATTAGGGAACTTCAGATTAAATGCAGCATAACTTGGATAAGGAATTTGAATCTGAATTTACTGTGTTCTGATTACTAAAGGTCACACATGTATCTGGATTTGGAAAAATTACTGGGAAAAACCAAGTCACTGCAACCAAAGAAGATGGCAGCACACAAGTTATCAATACAAAGAACATACTTATAGCCACAGGCTCAGAAGTTGCTCCCTTCCCTGGAATTACTGTATGTATTTTTCAGTGGTACTTTTTTTCAGTCTGCATAGTATGATGTATAATTTTTTTGCATCTGATTGCACTTCATATTCTATGTGGTTTATATGTAATGTAAAAAAGAGAATATAACTTCCCTTTGTGAATTTGTTATTAGATTGATGAAGATAATATTGTGTCATCCACTGGTGCACTGTCACTGAAAAAAGTTCCTGAAAAGATGGTTGTCATTGGTGCAGGAGTCATTGGTGTGGAACTGGTGAGAGAATATTTAAAACACTTGGCCTTTCATTTAAAAAAGAACAAGGCAACAAGGCGTTACTTTATGTTATATTTTATTGTGTTGCTGTGATTTGTTAAGTGTTTGAGCAAGTTCTAGTGAAATTGTTCAGGCTTCATAGCTTGCTGCTTCTCACCAGAAAAACTGTGCTGTTTGTAGCGTCAGTGTTCCTGCAGCTGGTTAACTAAGTTGGTCTTGTTTTATTCTATGCTGCAATTTTTTAAAAACTGATGAACTTGCTGTTAGTTATCATCATACTTTTGAAAATATTAGTCTGTAATATTTTAGTAAAGGAATGTGAAGTTTACTTTTCAAAAACACTTTTTGCCTGCATTGTTCTGACTGCAGGGTTCAGTTTGGCAGCGTCTCGGTGCAGATGTTACAGCAGTTGAATTCATGGGTCATGTTGGTGGAATGGGAATTGACATGGAGATCTCTAAAAACTTCCAGCGTATTCTTCAGAAACAGGGATTTAAGTTTAAGCTGAACACCAAAGTTACTGGTGCTACCAAGAGACCAGATGGAAAAATTGATGTTGCGTAAGTGTTTAACATAAGACTAAAGCAGTGCTATATATATTATTCTTCCTAATCCATCAAGTCTTTTTAAAAATATAGTCTAATACTACTTTTTGCAACAGGAGAAGAAAATGGAGTTAGGATGAAACTTGTTAAGTCTTTAGTGAAATTTAATTTTGATCCTCTATTGTAACTTGCAGAGCTCATAATTGCTTGTTGGAGTCCTAGAGCGCTTGTATAGAAGAGGTTCTGCTGACTGGAGTGGAAGGCATGCCAGTATAAACCAGTGTTGTTACAGTGAGATCAGCAATAACACCCAAGCTCTAAATAATTATTTTCATGGATGATATTTTGGTATAATTAACATGAATATCATAGAATGGCTTAGGTTAGAAGTGACCTCAAAGATCATCTAGTTCTGACCCCCTGCCATAGGCAGGGACACCTCCCACTAGAACAAGTCGCTCAAGGCCTCATACAGCCTGGCCTTGAACACCTCCAGGGAGGGAGCAGCCACAACCTTCCTGGACAACCCGTTCCAGTATCTCACCACCCTCACTGGAAAGAACTTCCTTGTAACATCCAGTTTAAATCTCCCCTCTGCCAGTTTAAACCCATTATCTCTCATCCTGTCATTACAAGACCTTGTGAATAGTCCCTCCTGTAGGCCCCCTTGTTCATACAGTCATTCAGTTTGGCTGCTCACTGGAAGGGTTTTCTTGTTTGTTCCTCATCTTGTTTCAAAATAAGCATGGCAGAGATTTTATTTATTTCTAGCAGAAACAGATGAAACTGTCCAATAGGTGTCCTTTAATGGCCACACTCAGGTTCTTTGAAGACCTGCAGGTGAACAGCTAATACAGAAACATATAAAACAAATTTGCTTTGTAGGAGTCCATATGTATACAGTATGTCTTTCTTGGTGATGTTATGTATGCAGGAACTGTAATTTTAAGAAAATGCTTAATGTTACTTTAAAAGTGTAAGCTTAAGTATGTTTGTTTTTTCAGTGGAATCTTAATATGGTGTCATGTATCAGCATAGCTTGGCATAGAGTGTCCCACGGCATTGTGAAATTCCTGGATTTGGGCTTCCTTACATACCATGTGGATGCTGGTCGGATCTCATGTAGCTCTTTCTACGCAGAGAATTTGTTTAGGTTCAGGAGTATGCTTTTGAAACACCCTTAGTACTTACCATGTTTTGGTTCTTGTGCTCTCAGAGCACACAAACTAAACTACTTCTGTGCAATTAAACACAGACATGCACTTGAGGGATGCACCTGATGCAGGGCGGCAGCTAAGAGCTGTTTAATTCCTGGGCCAGAAGAAGGCTTGCTCGAAGTATGTGGCCCAGCTCCACTCCAAAATACATACAGCTTGGATGTCAAGTACTCAGCACAAATTATTTTGCTGTACAGATTTGATCCTATCAGGTCATGCTACTTGGTAGTGAGTATGTACCCTATATCTCTGTATCTAAGAGTTGCAAGCAAAAATAGTAAGAGTTACTGCCTCTTCCTCTTCTGCTCCTCAACTCTTGAAAGGAAGAACCACAGTGCAGTCTGAATGCAAGTGTTTTGGATGACAGGTCCAGCCAATAGTCAGCGTCTGAATCGTATTAATTGTCAGATAAATACACTGCTAAAAGTTCAGACCTTAACATTTTTGCTACTTGTTTTTCTATAGTGTTGAAGCTGCTGCTGGTGGCAAAGCTGAAGTAATAACTTGTGATGTGCTCCTAGTTTGCATTGGTAGACGTCCATTTACAAAAAATTTAGGTCTTGAGGATATTGGAATTGAACTTGATAAGAGGGGGAGAATCCCAGTCAATAACAGATTCCAAACCAAAATTCCAAAGTAAGTAAGACTATAAATATATACCTTTTTTTTCTCCTATTTTAAAGCAAAACTCAAGTTTAACTCACTTAAAGCACTTTGGTTTTGTTTTTAATTGCAGAATATAACTTCCTTTTCAGGGACTAAAGATTTTATTCAACCTTCAAAGTTTTGTAGTTTGAGTCCCTATTTCATGTCACTGGTACTTCTTGAAGTGTGGTGCTTATGTGGAAACTGCTCTTCTATACTTTGTATTTCTTTTGAAATTTAATACTTTAATTTGTTAGAGTTTTCAGTAACTCACTTCAAACTGTTTCATAAGGTAGCCTAGGTGTGCTAGGATGTTTTTAAACAGTGTCTTATTCTGTTTCATTGGTCTGATAGCATCTATGCTATTGGTGATGTAGTTGCTGGACCTATGCTGGCCCACAAAGCTGAAGATGAAGGCATTCTTTGCGTAGAAGGGATGGCTGGAGGAGCAGTTCATATTGACTATAACTGCGTACCCTCCGTGATATACACACACCCTGAAGTGGCTTGGGTTGGCAAATCAGAAGAACAGCTGAAAGAAGAGGTACTGTTTGTTCCCTTCTCCAAAAAAAAAAAAAAAGTTTTTCCACCTCAGGCATGGTTTCATTAAGTAGTTGAGCTACTTTTTCCAGAACTTCTGCATCTGAACTTGTCTTTTAGAGCACAGGACATAATACTGAATGATTCCAGTCTGCACACTGGTCCCCTAAGGACCATAGTTCTCTTTAATGTCATCTATTTTGTCAAGCTCATAATGTGCATTTGCTAGCTTAGTCTTTTTATAATATCCCCTTATGCTCCTTTTGGTGATGTGCTCATGCGTTTCTCAGTGTCTTCCTTGTCTTTCATTTTTTATTGTCTCTCTGGTTGTAACTCTACAGGCAATTCAGTGTGTACATTGCTCTTGTTTGTCATAAATTCAGTAACACACATCTGTTTTCTAGGGCGTAGAATACAAAATTGGGAAATTTCCATTTGCTGCAAACAGCAGAGCAAAGACAAATGCTGACACAGATGGCATGGTGAAAATACTTAGCCAAAAATCAACAGACAGAATGTTGGGTGCTCACATTTTGGGCTCGGTAAGTATTGTAAATTGTGCTGTTGTCTTGGCCATGTGAGGGTCTTTCATTTAAGTAGCAGAGTAGCTGTCAAGTTGGAAGTGGTGCATGTGAAAAGAAGATCAAGTTTAATGATTTTTTTTGTTTGCTATTTTCTGCAGCCCTACCCTCCTTTGTTTCCACTTTTTCTTACTTTGGTGTTAAGATTCAGCTTAATTGAGAGAAGAGCAAAAAAAGTTGACTGAAGTTATGCCTTTAAGGGAGATGAACAGACTGTGGGAGTTTTTAATTGGTGTTTTCTTTATTTCCCCTTTCTGAATTTCAGACTTCAAGAAAGCTGTTGACCTAATGCTGTGCTTACCAAATCTGACAGAACTTTTAAGTAAAAATCCTTTGTAAAGATGAGAAATCAGAAAATTCTGTTTGGGAGCAGTATAATTTTCCTGCTGTCCCATACATTTCAAAGCTAAACCCTAATCTGCTTCGTTTCTTAGTTTTCTTTCAAAAATGCTTTTTTTGTTGTTGTTGTTTTTGTTTTCCCTAAACATGTATGCAGAAGCACTCCTGTGTGTCTTTAAGAGAAATATTAAAATTGCTCTCATTTTCTCTGGATGTTTTATTCCTATGAATGGATAAACTGTCAACAGCAGTGGATAGGTGTTCTGTTTGCAAATTCATTTCTCTTGACTCTTGACATAGTTCTGCTAGTTAGTTTCTCTCACATCAGTCATCTGAAAATCAACATGCTGTAAAAAAAGGCACAACTTAGGTTTGTCGGTGTGAGACAGAAGAATTTTCTTCATTGGAAAGGATTAGGAAGAAATCTTGATTGCAGATCTAAAATGTAACAGGAGGTTTCGCTATTTTTGACTCAAAGAAATGTTCTTGGAGTAAATACACATAAATAACAAAAAAGAGGCCATAGATGTAATAATAGGCTTTTGATTATCTAGTTATCTATTTAGCTTTCTTGGAGGGCATTAAAGTTTCAAGGAGGTTTCAGCAGTGATAATGTACACTGCAACTTTGAGAGTGTGGGTATTACCTGACCAGCATCTTAGACTGAAAAATGCCCAGATTGTGCAGGACTCTGGGTAATGAGAGAAGAATTACACTTGTTAAGAACTGTCACCACGCAGATTAAGTACTTAGAACTTGCATTAAAAGATAGCTGAAATGCTACTTACAACACAACCTTTTTAGCAAAATGTGTTTGTTTATGAGCTGTTACTGATTCAGAAGAACCTGGACCACTACATGAAGATTGGTGGTAGTTACAAATGTCCTTAAATTTCAGGGTGCTGGTGAAATGGTTAATGAAGCTGCCCTTGCTATGGAATATGGAGCATCGTGTGAAGACGTAGCCAGAGTTTGCCATGCCCACCCAGTAAGTTCTTTTTAAACACACTGTTGAACACCAGGGTTACACAGACATGCTGCAATTACATGTAATTATTAATGACTTGTACCTTTTTGCATTTGCTCTCTACAGACAGTGTCAGAAGCCTTCAGGGAAGCAAACCTAGCAGCATCTTTTGGCAAAGCTATCAACTTCTAAAATGAAACACTACCTGTGTAGTGCATCTCTGAAAATGGACTGTGGACCCTTGTGGAAGGCTGTCTTGAGGATTAAGTGAATCTCTTCATTTCTAAACATCAAGTATTTAAACAAGTAGAGTTTGGAACAAGTGGAATTATTCAATCTCTGTAAATTAAATACATACAATTACATGTTTATTTACACAATGAATGTTGCAGAAAAACACCCTGACAAAACTCTTCTCTTTTTCAAAACCAAACATCTCGCTGCTGCATGGGATTATCAGGTGGCTGGGCAGGACTCTGGATGCGTGTCTGGCATACCTGGTGTATGGTAGTGGTATTTGAAGTAGTAGTAGACTAAGCCAGTTGAATGCTGGTACTTACAAATGCCACTGTCACTTCCGCACAAAAATGTGTTTCGTTCTGAAATGATTAACTTTAGTATTTAACCTAGCACACAAGTACCAAAACTTGTTTTGACCTAGTTGTGTTACAACGTTGGGAAAAGCAGGGCTCGTACAGATCAATTAAAAACATACTGACTTTTTAAAGGGAAAACTACTATGTGTATGTGTGTGATTCTCGACATCATATTTTCATATTGGTAACTCAGTATGGACTTGGTGATCTCTTTGGGTCCCTCCCAACCCCTGACATCCTGTGAACTCATCAGGGGAAGAATCAAAGAGTTCAGGGAGAAATGAAAGATTGAAGATAAAGTAATCTGTTACTTAAATATTTTATTTTTTTTTCCATTATCCAACTCTTAAACTTGAAATGCTAAAACTGGGTAGCAGAGCAGTGGTGGCTGTTAAGTGCTACGACATGAAGGGTATTTTGCACCTTTCATGCGTAAACGCCACAGCATAAGCTCCACAAAATTACGACATACTTTCTGTCCTTCTGTTTTCTATTTTGTGTTCTATTTCTGTCTCTTCTGTAGAAGAGGCAAAATTAATTTTTGGGTTTGTTTGCTGTATGACCCTGTTAATTGCCTTTAGGATAAAGGTCGTTGAGTAAGTGAAGAAACTTGCGAACAAGTGGCATCTTTAAAAGATTCCTAACGTATATTGGGATGTGCCCAATTCCAGTAACTCATTTCAAGTTTCATTTGGCAGGGTGCATGTTTGTTAGGCTGTTCTTCCTCAAAGCATATCTTACTGCTGGTGTTCTGCATGTGCTTTGTCATTATGCCAGTGAAATGAGAAATATACATTCAAAAAACGGTGGAAAAAACTTACTCAGTTTTGTGCATAGACAAGATGGTGTTATCCTTCTGCCTTTCTTTAGAGCTTCTTATTCAAGTATTGATCCAGTATCCATACTGAGAGATGAAAATGTGTGCCAGTATTGTTGTTTTACTAAGTATCAGTTAATCAATAAGTACTGATGATACTGTACTTCATCATCTTTTTTTTTTTTTTTTNGTTTTTTTAGTTCCTGTTTTAAATGCAGTGACCATACCTCATCACCAGGCTATGAGAATCTGATTCATGGATATGTTGGGTTAAATGAATTAATGAGCATCTGCTTTCAGGTGTTAGTAAAAAGTTTCCAATGGGAAAGCAAAGATGAGATAATAGAAAAACTTGATTATTTTGGTGGATCTTGGTATTTTGGAATCACTTCTACCTGCTGCAGGCAAGTGCTATGAAGGTATTATTCTTGTGCTTTGCAACTTCTTCCTAGAAGCTTTACTCTTTCAGAAGCAGCTTTGTGTCCACTTTCACCTGCATAAGTACTTGCAGCATTTTTACTGCACCTCAACCTTGAGATTCATTAGTTAGGAATTTCTCATATCTTGTTTTGCTCATGTTAAATGAAGTGTGGAAAGACAGGGAAACTTTAATCAGGAATACTACTAGAATCACACTGAAAATGGTTGTTCCCCAGACACTTGAAACTAACATTTGTTACTGTGTTGTTAACTAGAACAGGAATGACAGTGAGAGAATTAAGTGTACAAAAAGTGTTTGTAAAGGTAAAAGAAAGATGAACTACTGAGCCACCTGCAGTGATAGATGTTGGCAGTTAAGTCTGAATGTTGTAGTTTGCAAATTGTCTTTAATAGCTGCTAAGTATAATGTATAAGGGTGTATGATGCTGGTATGATAATGTATTCCTGTGGTGTAGTATCTGGAATCTATGGAGATCACTGATAAGAGCAGTGTGCTTAAACAATTAAGTTTGCATTGGTGGTGATAGATCCTGCCACAGTGGTCCTAACTGATGTGATGATATTATGCAAGGTGCTGGTCAGAGTATATACACAGATGTATTCCTGAGGTCAGGATGTGTAACTGCATGTTGCAGTTTTGGATGCTGATTTGTGTAGCTGGTGAATCTCGTAGATCAGTTTGTGCAGTACTGTGTAACTCTCTGAAGGTGCATTGCTCTACAGTTAACTTTGAGCTTAACCACGGTGAACTGGATGTCACTCCTGCACTTTAGAAAAATGAAAGCCTGATTTGTGTTTTGTTAAGTGCAAGCTGTTCTCAGAGAGCTGTCTGTGTACACCTCCTTAGCGAATTCACATTAAGTGCCTACTGAACTTCTACAGTTCCTTTTCCAGAAAGGCTTGGTCCTCCAGGCTTGATTTATTACGTAAGTTTGGTGCTTGAAATGTAAACTACATTCACTCCTTCAGCACTAATCTCCATTTCCACTTCACATATCAGTGACGTGAAGCTGCTGTTAAGCCTAAATGGACATCATGCAGGGTAAATTAATCCTCCTGGAGTACTATGGTATAAATGCTAGCTTAAGCACACAAGATCTTGGTATTTCTGACATGCAGTTTCACTGTGAGTGACTATCATACATTTCATAGTAATTGGGGCCTTTATTTAGAATTAATTATATAGTTGGAGCCAAGATTTTATTAGCTCTCTATCCAGTTAAAAACTGAGACTCTAAAAGATAGAGGTACCATTTCAGCTACTGAAAATAGGAAGGCCTTGTAGTGACAGGATGAGGGGTAATGGGTTTAAACTGGATGAGGTGAGATATAAACTAGATGTTAGAAAGAAGCTTTTTTTGCAGTGAGGGTGTTGAAACACTGGAACAGGTTGCCCATGGAGGTTGTGAATCCTCTCTACCTCGATGTGTTCAAGGCCAGGTTGGATGGGGCCTTGAGTGACCTGTTCTACTGGGACGTGTCTCTGCCTGTGTCAGGGAGGTGGAACTAGATGATCTTTGAGGTCCCTTTAAACCTAAACTATTCTAGGATTCTGTATGGAATTTAATGAGTCAAACTGCATACATAGAGCGATACAAAAGGACTGTTTATTTTCAACATCAAAAACTTACTTGTCTTTGGTTGGGTGACTTGAAAGTCAATATAAAACCTGTTCATTTTATCAGGCCTTATCAAAATGTCAAAAAAACCCTAGAGTAATACTTGTAAAATTCATCCTGAACAGAGGCATTTCTTTGTTCCTATTTATAAGCAAGTGCTATAAACAGCAACCTTCTGACTGATTGTCTGTAAGAGGGAGCGAACTGTCTCTTCCAGCTCCACCAACTGCTTGGCCTTGTCTTCCAGAACTTTTTGATTGTTTTCATATGTATTTTCCAAGTCTGTCAGAAAAGGAAGGGAAATCAGCTTAATTAGTTCACTGTGTTAAAACTTAGTGTGTAATGTAAGTCATTATAGCTTCAGATAAACTATTCAAATTTATTCTGGAAGAGAATCTGACTGGAGACAAAAGAAAAAAGCACAGAGTGGGATGGCACTTTTTTGTTTCCGTAACACTGGGACATAAATCAACAAGGATGTAATTTGTGGAAGTCCAAAAGTATATGTTGATTCATCTTCAAAAATAACTTATTCTCTGCTCTATATGGCTCTTACAGAAAAGTGAAATGTTTGGGCTTGGTATGGTTAAGACTATTCAGTGTGTCGCTGTAAGTGCAGGATCAGCTAAAGAGAACAATTAGTTCGTAGCCTGGCAAAAACAGAAGGAAAACTTAATTCCCTCTCTGGTAGTTATGGACAGGTTGCCCTTTCATGTTTCAATCATATTTGTCAATAATAAATACTAAATTAATGTGTGAATCAGAGCTGACATGTTTTGATTACCTTTTATTTTATTAGCCTTCTAGGGTGGAGTGGAAGGAGTACTGTTTTGAGAGGGAGGGCCTTGCGTAAATGGGTTAGTCCTAAGTGCTGTAGTTATGTTCCTTTCCTGTAGTGGTTCTTGAGCAGTGACAGGTGCTATACTAGAAGGTTCTGCCTCACTTGTAAGTTTCAGCTTTTTAATGGAATTCTGTGATTCAAAGGACTGTGTTGTGCCCATAAGAGTAAGGAAAGCAGATCAAACCTCAGTAACAAAGAATTTACTTCCTTATTTTTCCTACTGCTGCTGAATAACCAGCTTAACAGCATGAAACTGCTTCAGATGCAAAGATAAGAGAGAGTTTACCTCCTCACACACACTTACCTTTGAGCAGCTGGAGTTTGCTGTTCGCTTGAGCCAACAAGGCTTTAGCTTCATCTTGCAACACGCCTGCTTTCCTTCTAGCCGCAGCAGACTCTTCTGTCTTCTTGGCAATGAGATCTTCCACTGTCCTATACTTGTCGTTCAGCTCGGTGTTGAGAACCTGTTGTTCCAGATTCAAGCACAAGATGGAGCTCGATCAAAGACAATACAGAGCCATTGCATTTCCTCCTACTACTCCAGGTTCAAGGAGACTACACTTAAAAGCAGAAACACTGTTGGGGTATTTCCTATTTACTAGTCGAGGCTTTAAAGCTGAGGTGAAGACTCAGCAGTTGCCTGTATCCAGATCTGTGGCTTTAATACTGACGTCTGGGAAGGATTAATGGGATTGTTACACAGCTTTGTTAACTAATGTCATGTTCTCATGACTGGAGCGTAGGGATAGACAGGTATAGACTTTTCAGGAGGGACAGGCAGGGGAGAAGAGGAGGGGATGTAGCTCTCTACATCAGTAGTAAGCTGGAATCCATGGAGCTCAACCTAGGGATATCTAACACCAAAACAGAGAGCATATGGGTGAAGGTTAAAGGAAAGGCACGGGAAGGGGACATCACAGTAGGAGTCTGCTATAGACCTCCTGATCAGGATGATGAAGCAGATGAGGTCCTTTACAAACAAATAGGAGAAGCTTCACGCTCACAGGCCCTGGTGCTCATGGGGGACTTTAACCACCCTGACATCTGTTGGAAGGACAACACAGCAGAGCACCAGCAATCTAAGGTTCCTGGAATGTGTTGATGATAACTTCCTGTTTCAGGTGGTAGAGGAACCCACAAGAAAAGGTGCTGTGCTGGACCTAGTCCTCACCAACAAGGAGGGGCTGGTGATTGAAGTAAAGCTGAAGGGTACCCTACGATACAGTGACCATGAAATGGTAGAGTTTAAGATCCTCAAAGNACTTCAGAAGAGCAGACTTCAGTCTCTTCAGGAATCTGCTCAAGAGGATACCATGGGAAAAAAACTCTGGAAGGAAAGGGGGCCCAGGAGTCAGTGCTCAAGGATCACCCAAAAAAGAGGAAGGCAGGTAAGAATGCATGGAGGCCTGCATGGATAAATGGAGAACTCCTGGACACCCTTAGATGCAAG
>VWZI01023022.1:0-14398 GCA_013396835.1 Psilopogon haemacephalus
AAATGGCTGCTCTGCTGCCTGCCGCGAGCTTAAATTCCGCGCGGCGGCACGGGAACGCCCCCAGCTACGTCACTGTCCCCTGCTCAGGCGCGTTCAGGAGCCGACCCCGCCGCTATTTCCCTCGCGTTAGCTGTGAACTGGCCGCAGCTGCTCAGGCTACCGGACCTAGTGCAGGTGCGGAGAGTGCTCAGGCTGCCGCTGGCGCTTCAAAATTATTTATTACTCTGTGTTGTATGTGATGTCATTTAAACTCACACAAGTAACTCAGTGTGGAAGAGGGAAACGAAAGGATGATTTTTTTTTTTTTTTTCCTTTCCCTAAAGCTGTGTTTTCAGACTGCAAACACCTGACTTATTTTTGTACTGCTTTAATTTGCCAGAGAGAAGCGGTGAAATCACCTTGTCTTGGAGAGCTGCTCTTGCTCCTCAGCTAGTCAACGTGTGAGGTTTACAAGTAACTGATCCAAATGGAGTGGAAGGAAGCTGGGAAACAACTCCCCGTGACAGTCCAGTGAGGTAAGTGACAGAGAGCACAACTTTAGAAGCAAGCAGACGTAGTTCACCATAAAGCAAGGAACTTTAAACACCTTTGAATTGATTATGCTCTGCAGATACTGCACAGTGATACAGAGATGCCAGGTTTTCAAGGGTTGTGATTGAATCTAAGTTCACAGGTTCACAGGATGCCAGGGGTTGGAAGGGAACCAAAGAGCTCATCCAGTCCAACCCCCCCCGCCACAACAGAATCATCCAATCTAGCTCAGGGCACACAGCAACACATCCAGACAGAGTCTGCAAAGGCTCCAGACAAGGAGACTCCACAACCTCTCTGGGCAGCCTGTGCCACTGCTCTGGGACCCTTCCAGTCGAGAAGTTGCCCCTTGTGTTGAGGCAGAACCTCTTTTCCTTCATCTTACACCCATTGCTCCTTGTTCTATCCCAGGGAGCAGCTGAGCAGAGCCTGTCCCCTCCCTCCTGACCCCCAGCCCTCAGAAATTTATGAACATTTAGTAAATCCCCTCTCAGTCTTCTCTTCTGCAGACTAAGCAGCCCCAGGTCCCTCAGCCTCTCCTCCCCAGGCAGTGCTGCAGTCCCCTCAGCATCCTCACAGCCCTCCCCTGGACCCTCTCCAGCAGTTCCTGTCCCTCTGCAACTGGGGAGCTCCAAACTGAAGGCAGTACTCAAGATGAGGTCTGAGCAGGGCAGAGTAGAGGGGCAGGAGAACCTCCCTGGATCTGCTGGACACACTCTGCCTAATGCTCCCCCGCCCCACACACATCCCATTGTTCCTCTTGGCCCCCAGGGCACATTGCTGTGCCTTGGATGTTCTCCCCCAGCACTCCCAGGTCCCTCTCCTTGGGGCTGCTCTCCAGCAGTCCCCTCCCAGCCTGTCCTGCTGCAGTTTATTCTTCCTCCCCATGTGCAGGACTCTGCACTTGTCCTTTTTGGACTTCATTTGGTTCCTCTTTGACCCTGGAATGGGTTGCCCGGGGTTGGGGTCACATCCCTGAGGTGTTTTTGGCCAGGCTGGCAGAGGCTGTGGGCAGCCTGCTCTAGGGTAGGGTGTCCCTGGACATGGCAGGGGGGTTGGGACTGGCTGATCCTTGTGGTCCCTTCCAACCCTGACTGATTCTAGGATTCTATCATTCATATATATAATCAGATTTTTTTTTTTCCAACTTTAATATGCAAGAGAGCAGGTCAAGCACTTTGTTGTCACCTTAATATCTGCTGCTTATGGGATTAGATGGTTGAGGGTGTATCAGGCTCTATTATTATTATTGCAGCAGTTCAATAATGGCAGGTAGGTGCTTTATAGAATCATAGAATCAGTCAGGGTTGGAGCAGGACTGTGCTGGTTTGAAGCTAAGTGGAATCTTTTACTGAGACAAATTAAATCCTTAGCTGTGAGAAGAGAGAAAATAACAGTGAGCTGTATCAGTCAGTCTTCTGCTGAGAGAAGCAGCTGATTCTATGATTCTCTGTGCCCAGCTCTGTCTGTTCAGGTCTCTCTGGACAGTCTCACAGCCTGCAGCTGGATCAGCCAAGCCTCACAGTTTGGTGTTATCAGCAAACCTGCTGAGCAAACCCTGTACTCTCACCAATGTTATTGATGAAGAGGTTGAACAGGAGTGGACCCAGCACTGATCCTTGGAGGACTCCACTGGTCACAGCTCTCCAGCTGGCCCTGACACCATTGAGCACCACTCTCTGTACCCTCTCTTGTAACCAGTTCCTAATCCACCTCACTGCTGCTCTGCCATCCCACACCTCCTGAGCTTGCTCACTGCTAGATAGCAATAGAAATTGCTGCTCTGACATAACTTGAGGCATTTTGAGATTGCTGTAGATTTTAATGGTCGTGTCCTTTACCAGTTAAACATTTCTAAACAAGTCACCATCTGGTCCTTACTGGGGCATTTGGAAAGGCTATTCCCATTGAAACGAGTTAGGCACCCAGCAGCCCTAGAGAACTGAAGAAAGCTTCAACAGAACCATGGATGCTAAGAGAGAGACATTTCCAACTCCTTTTCCCCTTGTTTGTGGGATATTTTTTTGTTGTTGTTTTATTTTAACCTCATTTGAAAGCATAAACAAGTTAATACCAAATCCTTCACATTTTGTTGCTGTATTTAACATGGGAGGTAAACATTTAAAGCACAAAAAAAAAAAAATGTTACTGTTTAGGCATTGTCTCTGTTAGGAGGAGAGACTGAGGGAGCTGGGGCTGTGCTGCGTGGAGCAGAGGAGTCTCATGGCAGGAGGCTTGGAACTAGATGATCCTTGTGGTCCCTTCCAACCCTGTCTGATTCTATGATTCTATGATTCTAAATGGCTAGTAGGTAGAGAAAGGTTCTCCTGCCCCTTTGCTCTGCCCTGATGAGGCCACATCTGAATACTGTTGTCCAGTTCTGAGCCCCCCCAGTTCAAGAGGGACATAGAACTGCTGGAGAGAGTCCAGCACAGAGCCACAAAGGTGCTGAAGGGAATGGAACAGCTCTGTTAGGAGGAGAGTCTGAGGGAGCTGGAGCTGAGCTGCTGGGAGAGGAGGAGGCTGAGAGGTGACCTCAGCAATGGTTCTCAAGATGTGCAGGGTGAGTGGCAGGAGGCTGGAGCCAGGATCTGCTGGGTGATGCCCAGGGACAGGACAAGGGGCAATGGGTGGGAGCTAAGGCATAGGAAGTGTCACGGAAACATGAGGAGGAATTTTTTCCCTTTGTGAGGGTGAGAGAAGCCTGGAACAGGCTGCCCAGGGAGGTTCTGGATTCTCCCTCTCTGGAGATATTCAAGAGCTGCCTGGATGTGTTCCTGTGTAACCTAGTCTAAGAGATGCTGCTGTGGCAGGGGGGTTGGACTGGCTGAGCTTTGGAGGTCCCTTCCAACCTCTGACATTCTGTGTTTCTGTGATGATTCTATGAAAAATGTAGAAAAAAAAAATTAAATGAAGGTTTTTATATAAACACACGTTTCATATGTACCTGAGAAACATTTGGTACTTTAGATATCCTGGAGTGTCTTCTGCTTGGGCTCTGCGTGCATTGCTAGAAGGATATAGGTCAGCCTTGTGATACTTTGGCCAGATTGAAATAGATGTCTGGGACACCACAGGGCACCTACAACATCACTCACTGCACATCTGTGCTTGGGCAGCACCCAGCACCTGGGTCTCACCCTAACAAAGAGCTGTACTTTAGCTAAGGAACCTTTTCTCCCTTAGTTCTTGTATGCCACATTTGCTGCTCAGGCCAAACAGCAGTGCAGCAATGCCCCCATCAGCTGCAGCAGCCTCTGCTTGGCTTTCCGGGCTGCAAGTGCACACTGCTGCCTCATCTGCAGAAGTATCCCCAAGTCTCTCTCCTCAGGGCTGCTCTCCAGCCAGCCACTGCCCAGCCTGCATTGTTGCTTGTCATTGCCTCGACCCAGCTGCAGGACTTTGTTCTTGGCCTTGTTGAACCAATATATAGGAACCAGATATAGATGCAGATATATAGATATAGGTATAAGTGTTGGTGTAAGTGTTGGTATAGGTATAGGTATAGATATACATGTAGATATAGCTGTAAGTATTGGTATAGGTATAGATATATTTATAAGTATTGATATAAGTATAGATATAGATGTAGGTGTAAGTATTGGTATAGGTATAGATGTATTTATAAGTATTGGTATAAGTATAGATATAGATGTATTGGTATAGGTATAGATATAGATATAGATGTAAGTATAAGTATTGGTATAGGTATAAATATAGATATATAGATATAGGTATAAGTATTGCTATTGGTACAGATATAGATATAGATATAGATTATAGATATAGGTGTAAGTGTTGGTATAGGTATAAGTATTGCTGTTGGTATAGGTATAGATACAGATATAGATATAGGTATAAGTGTTGGTATAGGTATTTGTATTGGTATAGGTATAGATACAGATATAGATATAGATAGAGATATAAGTATTGGTATAGGTATAAGTGTTGGTATAGGTATTTGTATTGGTATAGGTATGGGTATAGATACAGATATAGATATAGATATAAAGTATTGGTATAGGTAGATATAGATATATTTATAGATATGTAAGAGTAGTTCTTTCATCTGATCTGCATTGCACAGGGTTTTGGTAGGTTTGTATTTAAAGTGTGACACTTTTTCTATTTCTTTGTGGTCCTCCAGGCCACGCATCCTTCCTTTTTTATTCAAGTGAAACACAGTAGTAGGGTTTTGGATCTTTTTTTTTTTAAACTGAAACAGAGAACAGCTGATTTAAGTTAGGAAGAAAGTGGTGGGGTTTTTTTGTGTGTGTGAAAAGAAAGAGCAATGGATTTGAAAACAGTGATTACTGAAGGCTTCACTTAACAAATACACTGTGAGGTTTGTACATCTGGAAGCATCTCAAGGATTACATTAGGTCAAGTGTCTCATTCTACTTAGCAGACCTGAGAAGAAAATAACTTTCTGAAAGTTGTGCTGGATGAAAATCAGTTAAATTACTATTCTTGGCAAGAGATATGATAGAGAGTTTTCTTCTTTTTTTTTTTTTTTTTCCCTCCCCATTTTAAAATTAATATCAATATGTTAACTTTTATATTTTATAAATACTTTTTTTATCAACTTGCCCTAACTTTCCTAAGAGATTTGCTACGTCTTATCAAATATCTCAGCAATTTTTGTAGGTTTTTTTTTTCTTTTTTTTTCCCCCCCCAAAAAAAACCTTTTAATAACACAATTAATGAGAAACTCTAGCATGGCTATCTGGTGTATTCAGAGAACGATGGAGTATTTAATCTTAAATGGGTAAAAAAGATAGGAAATGAAATGATAGACACAGCTTTGATCCTTTAATACTGCTCAGATATGCACATTAGAAGAAACCCTGGAATTCTTTTCTCTGCTTCCATTCCATTGTATTTCAGTGCCCACAGCTAGCTCTAAGCTCTTAGTTTGTCATTTCCCCACGACTTCAGTCGAGAGGATCTAAGATTCAAAATTGAAATTAAAAAGGAAGTTGGTAAGCCAATTTGAGGCAGTTGACTGGCGAAACTAATTAACTACTCAAAGAAAAAAAAAAAAAATTCAAGGACAAAGACTCCAAAACTTAAGAGGAAGGAAACAAGGCAGCCTTCCTCTGGATCCTAGCACTGCTGCATTTGTCAGACAGAAATTCTGAATAATATTTTCCATTCAGAGCTCATTTTCATTAGAATTTAAGAGCAAAAGCAGTGTATGCAAATAACCCCTTATAAAAATGTAATATATGGGACACAGGAGCTTACATGAGTCGCCTGTTTCCTATGATCTAATTAACAGCTTGGCAAAACATACTCCAAACCATAGAATCATAGAATGATCCGTAGTATCCCTGCTGCTATTGTCTTTTCTGTTAGCAGCCAATTCATAATCATAGAATCATAGAATCAGAGAATGGTTTAGGTTGGAAGGGACCTCAAAACTCAGCCAGTTCCAACCCCTCTGTGTCATAGGCAGGGACACCTCCCACTAGAACAAGATCATCTTTAAAAAGTTCCTGGCTTATACTAATTCTGCTTGAATGTGAGGAGGAAGTTGGGTGGGAGAAAGAAGTTCTTCACCATGAGAGTGATGAGAGCCTGGAATGGGTTGCCCAGGGAGGTGTTTGGGGCCAGATCCCTGGAGGTGTTTGCAGCCAGGCTGGCAGAGGCTGTGGGCAGCCTGATCTAGAACAGGTCACTCAAGGACTCATCCAACCCTTGAACACTCACCCAACCCTTGAACACCAAGCCTTGAACACCTCCAGGGAGGGAGCAGCCACAACCTCCCTGGGCAACCCATTCCAGTGTCTCACCACTCTCACTGTAAAGAACTTCCTCCTAATATCCAGTTTCAATCTCCCCTCTGCCAGTTTAAACCTGTTCCTCTTCATCCTGTCGTTACAAGGCCTTGTGAACAGTCCCTCCCCAGCCCTCCTGTAGGCCCCCTTCAGATATTGGAAGGTTGCTATAAGGTCTCCTGGAAGTTTTTTCTTCTCCAGTCTGAAAAGCCCCAACTCTCTCAGCCTGTCCTCATAGCAGAGGTGCTCC
Organism: Psilopogon haemacephalus; assembly: GCA_013396835.1. Classification (NCBI taxonomy): domain Eukaryota; kingdom Metazoa; phylum Chordata; class Aves; order Piciformes; family Megalaimidae; genus Psilopogon; species Psilopogon haemacephalus. The sequence goes on from VWZI01023022.1 coordinate 6,562, forward strand.
AGCCCTCTCAGCATCCTTGTGGCCATTAAGCCCTTTAAGAGTAATCCATTTGCTTGCAGAGATCCTACCAATGCCTAACAAAGTGAATGCTTTATTGATTTGCTGCAGGCACTCCCCACCTACAGATTCCTAGAGGGCACCATTTAAAATTTTTATTTCTAAGAGGAAGAGGAGACCTAACTTGTAAAATAGGAAGGAAGTTATTCTCCCCCTCTGCTCTGCCCTGGTGATACCCCACCTGGAGTACTGCATCCAGTTCTGGAGCCCCTGGGACAAGAGGGATGTGAACACGCTGGAGTGTGGAGAAGGCTGAGAGAGTTGGGGCTCTGCAGACTGGCGAAGAGAAGACTGCCAGGAGACCTTGGAGTGGCCTTGTAGGATCTGAAGGAGGTATGAGGAGGGACTATTGAAAAAGTCTTGCAATGCCGAGGCGAAGACTGGATGGTTTTATAGTGTCAGAAGGGAGACTGAAAGTGGATGTTAGGAAGAAGTTGTTTGCAGTGAGGATGGTGAGACACTGGCACATGTTGCCCAGGGAGGCTGTGGAACACAGGATCACAGAATGTGGTTTTCCATTGAATTTAACTAGGAGCTGGCAAAGACTCATGCCATTGAGATATGCTACACATCTGTGCTTGCTAATAAAGTCATATTTTGTATTTGTTAAGCTGTGATAGGCAATAGGAGCACTTAAAGCGGGGGGAGCTGGGATCAGTTTATCATTATTTGAATATAAGAGCTTGGAGAATGAAGATAAAATACTCAGTGGGCCTATTCTGTAGCTCTATACCTACTTATTTGTAATGCCTGCATACAGACATTTGTGCACACAGTGGTCCAATAGGTGTTGTTAAAAGAACTGTGAGGGTGAGTCCACTTTGGAATACTCACACAGACTAAATTGTGAGGGTAGATGGAGATATGGATACAGATATAGATAGATATGGATATAGATAGATAGATAGATAGATAGATAGATAGACTGATGGATAGATATAGATATAGATAGAGATTAGAGATATAGATAGAGATAGAGATGGAGATATGAATAGATAGAGATGATATAGATATATAGATAGATTTGTTGGTAGATAGATATCTATAGGTAGAGATGGAGATGGGTCTAGATAGATAGAGATATAGATGATATAGATATAGCTGTAAATGGAGGTGGGTATGGATGCAGATAGATATAGATAGATATGGAGATAAATATGGATAGAAACAAATATAGATATAGGTATAGATATGGATATGGATGGAGACATGGATATATATGGAGATAGATGTATATGAATAAATAGAGATGATATAGATATATAGATAGATTTGTTGGTAGATAGATATGTATAGATATAGATGGAGATGGGTATAGATAGAGATAGAGATGATATAGATATAGATATAGCTGCAAATGGAGATGAATATAGACAGATAGAGATAGATATGGAGATAAATAAATATGGATAGAAATAGAAATAGAAATATAGATATAGGTATAGATATAGATGATATAGAGATATAGATATAGATGATATAGATATAGATGGTGATGGAGACAGATGCATATAGATAGATATAGATAGGTATGGAGATAAAGCAATATGGATAGAAATATAGATATAGATATAGATATAGATATAGACATACTGGAGCTGGAGATAGATATGGAGATAAATAAATATGGATAGAAACAGAAATAGATATAGATATAGATGATATATATATAGACATATATATATGGAGATAAACAGATATGGATAGATATTAATATAGCTGTAGCTGTAGATGTAGATGGATATAGGTAGATATAGATACAGATATAGCTATAGACATAGATATAGATATAGATATAGATATAGATATAGATATANTAGCTATAGACATAGATATAGATATAGATATAGACATGGATGGATATAGATATAGAGATAGAGATATGTTCACATCACTTCAGAAAACAGAAATCAAGGAAAACCTAAGAGGTTTTGGAAAGGTACTGCAAGAATGTAATGAGTGTGTGATTGTAGCCTGATAGCTAATGTTGAGAATAAGAATTAGTTTTCAGCACTTGATCTCTACCAGGGTTTGTGGTTTCAAAATTCATGGTGTCCAAGGCAACGAGGTAGGTGGCTAATGTGTTGCAGTGATTTTTTTTTTTTTCATAGGAAATATTCACTTTGCTCTCTATTTTTAACGAGCTTAAACAACAACAGTTATGTAACATAAAAGCTCGATGTCCTACCGGCCTTATTTATTTACAGGGTAACATAAAGGCAAGTTTATTAGGAATGAAATCACTTAATAGTTGCATTTACAACTGCCATTAACTCCCTCCATAAATGAGAATTACCACTAGCACTTTAGCTCACCCATTTCTTTCTTGTTACGATGCTTTCTAAGCAGGGCCTGGGCGTTTCAAAGCTGCAGGGATACAAGGCAAGCTGAAAATAAGGAGAAATCATATTAGCTGTGAATCTTACTGCTTTAATTACTCAGGCATGACTGTGCCATGCTGTTTTTAAGTCTCTGGTACAGAAGCACTAAAAAAAAAGGCTGAAGCTACAGAAGAGAGAATCAATTGTATCAGCAAATTGTACTGATAGATCACTTAGAAAAGAGCCATCTTGATGTTATGAGTAACAGCAGAAAGACACAGGCTGCCTTAATGTTTAAGAGACTAAGCAGGTTTTATAGGTCAAAATAAAATAAAATAAAATAAAGGTGGTCAAAGGTTTGCTGTTCTGGGTGTGCTTTCCAACTTTCAGAGGCATTTTATGCCAAGCACAACTCTAGGCTGGGTGCGAGTGGCTGGAAAAGGACCTGGGGGTCTGGGTGGATGAGAAGCTGAAGATGAGGCTGCAGTGTGAGTGCAGCCCAGACAGCAACTGTGTGCTGGGCTGCAGCAAGAGCAGCTGTGGGCAGCAGGGCAAGGGAGGGGATTGTGCCCCTTGGCTCTGCTCTCCTCAAACAACACCTGCAGCACTGTCTGCAGCTCTGCAGCCCCCAGCACAAGCAGCACATGCAAGTGTTGGAGCCAGTGCAGAGGAGGCCACCAAGATGCAGCTGAGAGGGATGCAGCATCTCTGCTCTGAGCACAGGCTGAGAGAGTTGGGGCTTTTCAGCCTGGAGAAGAGAAGGCTGCCAGAAGACCTTATAGTAACCTTCCAGTATCTGAAGGGGGCTACAGGAGGGCTGGGGAGGGACTGTTTACAAAGTCTTGTAATGACAGGACGAAGTGGAATGGGTTCAAACCGGAAGAGGGGAGATTTAAATGGGGTGTTAGGAGAAAGTTCTTTACAGTGAGGGTGGTGAGACACTGGAACAGGTTGCCCAGGGAGGTTGTGGCTGCTGCCTCCTGGGAGGGGTTCAAGGCCAGGCTGGATGAGGTCTTGAGCATCCTGATCTAGTGGGAGGTGTCCCTGCCTATGGCACAGCAGGGTTGGAACAGGATGATGTTTGAGGTCTCTTCCAACCTAAACCATTCTATGATTCTATTTTCTTTTTACCTCTTCTTGCTTCTGGAAAGAAGGTATTCCTCAGTGCCCAGTGAGGGATTTTTATTTTTAATGAATTGCTCCATTTTGTGCACAAGCTTCAATTTTTTTTCAGTAAGATGAAACGAGAGCAGAACTATTCTATTATGTTCTTGTAACTATTAGGAAGAGGGGGGATACAAACACGAATTTGTACTACTACTTTTATCAACGAAGGCAAGAGATAAAAAGAAATAAAGAGATTAATATCTCCCAATCTCATGCTAATGAAAGATTTAATTAGCAGTGCCAGTATTGTTGCATAATAAATCAGTTAATCTCCCCTGTCCTTTCCCTTGTGAACCTTAAAAAAAAAAACAACCCCACAATTAATTAATTGAAACCTTTTGTCACTTAATCATTGCCCTACAACCCAATAGACTAAAAAGCAGGGGGGGTGGGGTAGGATTATGCATTTGAGGAGATCCTTTCAGCTTGAATTAATTTACAGTGGTTTTACATAATGATTCCATAAGAAATGTAATGTAACATAATATTAGACTATATCTAATAGCCTAATCAGACTATAGCTAATAGCCTAAAAGTTTGGGTTTTCTTAAAGCACAGGTACTGTGTACCTCAGAGTGTCTAATGAGAGCAGAGAAGGAGAAAAATCTCTGCCCAAAAGTGCTTGTCTGAAGAAAATAATACTGACTCAGGACAATTCCTTAAATTTGGAATGTGGTAAGAACTTAATGATATTTCTGACATGCAGAAACACTGTTGTGGAAGGCCAAAATAGGCCTAAATGTGTCCTGACTTGTCCTGACATATTTCACTCCTCTCCCTCTTTTTAGAAATTATGAGATATTAATTTTATTAATTTTGATGTCTAGACAAAATTCTTAATTACTATGAAAACTTATTTACAGTGTTCAAAATGCAGGGTTTGGGTACATATACACACAGGGAAGAGCCAGAACTGGAACACTTTAAGAAATAAGTAGCAAATGCAATCACTAAACCTGGAAAAAGGTTCTTAGTTTCAATTATACCTCTTGCCCACCAGGGGACTTCAGAGGCTCCTTTCTGCTACTAAGGCAGAAAGGGACAACAGAATCTAGTTACAGAATTTCTTAGAGAGAGGCTTTGAAATATTTACTGACAAAATAGTATCAAACAGTACCCAAAGCTCAAAGGGAATTCTGTTGGTGTCTTGAAAGTCTTTGCAGGCAGAGCATGCGTTCTAGTGGGAGGTGTCAGAGGATTGGAACTTGATGATCTTTGAAGTCACTTCCAACCTAAACCATTCTATGATTCTATGTGGTAGGGCAGAGAAGGCAAATCAAAAGTAAAAGTGAAAGCCAAAAAAGCAGGTGGCAAAAGCCTATTTCTTGTTTGCCTGAATGCAGTGGCCCCTTGGACACAGAGATTCACCAATCAGAATGGCACTTTGCCAAACCTGACCTTATTAGGTGAAGTCAGGAACTTGCTTGCCCTTATTTGGGAGGAACAAGTCTGGGCAAGACTCAGATCCTCCAGGTGGGTGTCTCCAAGCCTTTTGTCTTCTCCCTGTGCTCTGCTTCCCACCCCCCATCCCCCAGCCCTCCCCCACCAGGAGGAAGAGACCATGGGATCATGCCTGGGCAAGCATGATTCCATGATCCCATGACATGTATCTTCCATGATACCCTCCTTCAGCTGTTGGGAGAAGGACCATGGGCAAGAAAGACAAAGGCCTGGCTCCACCACGTGTCTTCTGTCTTGTAAACAGGGTTCCTGCAGGTGTTTATACACTTGTTTGTGTTCTGCCCTAAAAGGGTAAAAGTAAGCCTTGACTTTACCTAACATGGTGAAGTTTGGCAAACTGCCATCCTGATTGCCTAATCTGTGGCCAAGGAACCATTAGACTCAGGCTGCATTGATAAAAAGAGATGAGTAGGCAAACAATGTGCTCTGCCTTATCTTGCTTCTGCCATTGTTCTGCCTTGTGCTTCTGCCTCATTGCTCTCTGCTGTTGCACCCTGCAGCACTCTGCTTGCTACATAATAACAAGCCCTGATATTTTGGGTTTGCCTGATAGTTTGGGAGTGCCTCACGTTTACAAGGGAAAGTGCCTCGTATGATAGGCTCACTTAGCCAGTGATACATTGTGCACATCTGCAAGACATCCTGGCTGCACCTCTGCAAATCTCCCTGCCAGGTCTGGAGTCAAACAGGATCAGGTCAGAGATCCTCTGCCTCTCTCTCAGCACCCTGTTAGAGCATGGAAAGATCTAGAAAGGTGTTAAGACATCGACAGAACTCCCTGCAAGTGTTTGGGTGCTGTCTGGAAAATGTGGTCAGCCCCAGTAAATATTTTTAAGCCTCTTTGGAAAACTCTGTAAAACTCAAACTGAATCCAAATGCTTTATGCCTTAAGCAGAAAAGAGCCTCTCGAGTCCCTCTACTGGACAAGCAGTGTAACTGACCACAAGAACCTCTCTTCCCATTCTAATAGTTCCATGTTTGGTATATTATTGCTATTTACTTCTTAAGTGTTCTAGGTCCTTTGTTCTCACCTGTGTAATGTTTCTCATGACCATGCAAAGAACCTTAACATAGGTAAGAACATTAAAAATAGGCAATGTATTGAGATTAAATATAGGAATATAAAAAAATAATAAATTATACTATTTTTTAAAAATAAAATCTCACACCACCAGCCATTACAAGCACTCATAAACACTTGAACTTAAAGACAAGTGGAAGACTTAATACTGCACTTTCAGTAAACAATGTGCTTAAAGAATGAAGTGAAGAGTCAGGAGATGAGTATTTGTCATGCTCTGGCAAGGGGGCTGGACTAGATGATCTTTCAGGGTCCCTTCCAGCCCCTGATATTCTATGATTCTACTAGAGGGTCCTAGGTGTCCTTGAGCCACAAGGATGAGTTACGAGGAAGCTCAGGGCTTGCTTATTCACTCAATTACAACATCTATAAAAAAAATATAGGTCAATAAATCATGAAAGTTAATTAGGATGTGTTGGATATCTTCAGAGAGCTGTTGTTATTAATAGCTATCTTTTTTATATCTTACCTTTATCCCTGGCCTAAACTGCTATATATATATCTCATTTCAAATACCACTTAAGGTGCTTACCACAATTAACCATAGCCCCTGTCTGAAGCACTGACATGAGAGAACTGCATCCAGCCTCTCCCCAAAGGTCAGCAGATGTTCGAGCTACCTTTTTGTCACTGAGATGACAGCGATTTTAATCCCTACACTGCTTGGTAAGTAGGGTTAAAATATATTCAACTATAAAAATTCAGAGGTGAGAAAGACACACAGGTAAGAAATTCATATTGTTGGCAAAGTTTGCTTTGCTGATGCTGCTTATAATAGCACAGGTGTGGCTCTTCAGCCAGGCACTGCCCAGCCTGGATTGGTGCTTGGTATTGCCTTGACCTAGATGCAGGACCTTACCCTTGGCCTTGTTGATCCTCCTGAGGTTGCCTTGTGCCCACCTCTGCAGCCTGTGCAGGTCCCTCTGGATCCCATCCCAGCCCTCCAGCCTGGCTGCTGCACCACACAGCTTGGGGTGCTCAGCAAACTTGCTGAGGCTGCACTAAATGCTTCTGTCCATGGCATCCACAGAGATGTTGAACAAGACTGGGCCCAGGACTGATCCCTGAGGGACTCCACTTGGCACTGGTCTCCACTTGGACATGGAGCCATTGACAGCCATCAAGCCATTTCTGTCTCCATCTGGTGCTGCACCCATCACACCCATGTGTGCCCAGCTTGGAGACCAGGATGTGGTGTGGGACAGTGCCAAAGGCTTTGCTCAGCTCTAGGTCACTGCCATCAGTTGCTGCCCCTCAGCTATTCATGTTGTGACCTGTTCATAGAAGTCCACCAGGTTTGTCAGGCAGGATCTGCCCTTGGTGCAGCCAATGCTGATTGGACCCAAGCATCCTGCCTGGTCCTATCCTTATCTGAGTGAAAAGAAATGCAAAGGATTACTTTGGGCATAACCAAATCAGAGCAAGCTGAAATACCTCTGAGAGCTGAAAGCAAATATGAGGCAACTGAACCATAAAGGAACCAGGATTAGCCAGCATGGGGGTGGGTGTGTTATTTTATTTTATTTTATTACTGCAAGCTTGTGAAGCTACTGCTGTCTATTCAGTCTTTGTTGTTCCCNATACTGAAATAAAACAATGCTAAGCAGATGTTGTACTAGAAAATGGCTCCAGTTCATTAAATGGTTTTATTTTTGGCCTCATTTCAATGAGTTACTCTGATTTTTTTTTTTCTTTTTAAAAACTCCTAGAAAATGTCTCCAGTTTCTTAATTTTTTTTTGTCTCATTTCA
>VWZI01023023.1:12762-29286 GCA_013396835.1 Psilopogon haemacephalus
TAATATTAATAATAATAATAATAATAATAATAATAATAATAATAATAATAATAATGGTTAGTGTGAAAGATGTTATCAACAGGGAGCCCAGTTTACACAAACTTAAAAGACATAGAAGGGTCACAAATGCATTGGAATTTATTTCTATCGTAGCCTTCCAGGATCTGAACTGGGCTACAGAAAAGCTGGGGAGGGACTTTTTAGGGTGTCAGGGAGTGACAGGAGTGGGGGGAATGGAGCAAAGCTGGAGGTGAGGAGATTCAGCCTGGAGGTGAGGAGGAAGTTGCTGAGCATGAGAGTGGTGAGAGGCTGGAATGGGTTGCCCCTGCAGGGAGGTGTTTGGGGCCAGATCCCTGGAGGTGTTTTTGGCCAGGCTGGCAGAGGCTGTGGGCAGCCTGCTCTAGGGTAGGGTGTCCCTGGGCATGGCAGAGGGTTGGAACTGGCTGATCCTTGTGGTCCCTTCCAACCCTGACTGATTCTATGATTCTACATTTACAGTGGTATTTGCATGAGAGTTCAACGTGGCAAAAGAGAAGTCATTTCTGGAGGTGCAACTTAGCAGAGCAGAAGTTGTTTGTATCATATGGGTAGTACCACAGGGCACAGGTGATTGAAGAACAAAAGGCAATCAGTTATCCCCACTCCATTAATTACTGCTGCCTTAAGAGCAAGGTCCAGATGTCTGCCTGTCTCAGAGCCCCAAGGCTCTAACTGCAACTAGCTGACAAAATTACCATTTGCCTCTCTTTCTCTGGTGCCTCAATAAGGGCTTGCAGTGACACAGGTTCAGAAGGTCGAAGCGATCAAACTGAGTCGCTTATTAAAGCAACTGGTGCAACAGACTGGGGATACAACCAGCCCCACTTAGCCAAAACAGAGCCATCTTGTCTCCACAAGACTGCCTCCTTCAGCAGCTGGGCAGGCCAGCTTCACGCATCTTCATTTACTACAAACATCTGCTCACTCTAAAATCACTTTGGCCCTGATGCTCCTAACTCAACTTACCTTCCTGCCCCACACCAAGCTGGGCACTATCAACTTCCCTCCCTGACCCACAGCAAGCTGGGCAATATCATCCTTGCTTCCTGCCCCACAGCAAGCTGAGCAATATCATCCTTCCTTCTTGCCCCACAGCAAGCTGAGCAATATCATCCTTCCTTCTTGCCCCATAGCAAGCTAGGCAGTATCATCCTGCCTTCCTGCCCCACAAAAAGCTGGGCACTGTCACCTTGCCTTCCTACCCCACAGCAAGCTGGACACTATCAAGTTGCCTTCCTGCCCCACTATCATCTTGCCTTTCTGCCCCACAGCAAGCTGGGCACCATCAACTTGCCTTCCAGCTCCACTATCAACATATATTCCTGCCCCACGCAAGCTGGGCACTGTCAACTTTCCTTCCTGCCCCACAGCAAGCTGGGCACTATCATCTTGCCTTCCTGCCCCACTATCATCTTGCCTTCCTGCCCCACAGCAAGCTGGGCACTGTCAACTTGCCTTCCTGCCCCACTATCATCTTGCCTTTCTGCTCCACTATCAACATATATTTCTGCCCCACAGCAAGCTGGGCACTGTCAACTTTCCTTCCTGCCCCACTATTTTCCTGCCTTCCTGCCCCACAGCAAGCTGAGCCCTTGTCCCACAGCCCCTACTTTTCAGCTTTTGAATTCCTTTTGTGGCACAAACTGACCCTCTGCTGTATGTGCTGCTTGAAAGCAGAGAAAAGCTGAACTCATTGTATGCCTGAGTTCCCACATTTTGGAACAGACATTCCCCTTAGGAGAGCTGGGTGTAATTGTTCAGAAAGCATGAGATTCCCAAGCTGTTATCTTCTCTTTTTTTTTTTTTTTTTTTTTCCAGGGTCCTATGGGGGGCGGGGCACCATCCCCANCAGGCTGCTATGAGTGGCAGGTACCAGATCCAGCAATGGTGAAAATTTAGTTTATCAGAAAGGGGTCTGACAGAATCAAATTGTAAGTGTCACCTCCTCGATAGCTCAGCCACCCCATGGATTCGTCTGCATCTCCTGGATTATCACACTCTTCTCTCCTCAGAACGTTGCTCACACCCATATCAGCTTCTTTTTAATGCCTCCAGTGTGCTGCTTTGAGGCTAATTGGAGGATTTTAACGAGAAATTAGATGGTAGGCTGAGAAAGGCAAACACTGGTGATGTCTCCTTCACTCATTCGTTTACTGAGAGGTACAAAAGTAAGAACACAAACATATAGATAAGGCAGAGCTGCTCGGGTGGCTCTGGCTGCTGATCTCTCTCTCTGCCTTCCAGCTGGATCTGTGTAACTCAACTAATCAATTCCTGCTTCTAACCCCAGCCCTGGCCAATTTTCCCTGCTTACCTGTCCTTAAGACTGATACTGGGATAAGACTGGGTAGTGGGGGGATGGAGAAAGGGTGGTTGGGAACCCCTCTTGGGGATTTTGGTCTCTGGGAGGGCTGTGGTGTTTCTGTATTACCTTTTTACTGTATACATCTGTAAATATCTGTAATATATTGTAAATATCTGCTTGTATATTGTGCTGAGCTGTAAATATGAAGCTTCATTTCTTAACTTCCAGCCAGCTGAGTCTAGTCTGGGTGATTTCAAAAGTGGGGGAGGGGGAGGGCAGATAACTCCTGAACTACCACATAGAGGAGGCTATAAAAGAGACTGCTATAAAAGAGGGACACATCTTGTCTTCTCTCTCTCTCTGGTCCTGCCTTCCTGCCCAGCTCCTGGCTGTTCTGCTGCCAGACCACCACCTGCTCTCCAGCCAACACATGAGGATAACAACCATTTTCTTTGGAACTCTAACTGACTGCTTTCCATCACCAAAATCCTGCATCCTGCTTCATCCACCATCCAATCATCAATCCCAGCGCTTGGACTCAACACCCATTTCACAGGTTGTATCCTGTTACTGTGTAATTTGCTCCCTTTTCCCCTTTACCAGCTGTCATTCCCCTTGTTCTCCATATCCTGTATTCTGGTTCCCCTTTTCCCCCCACCTTCAGTAAAACTCTCCTTACCTCCTATTTATTGTCAAAGTTTATATAGAATCATAGAACGGTTCAGGTTGGAAGAGACCTCAAAGATCATCATGTTCCAACCACCCTGTGTCAGAGGCAGGGACACCTCCCACTAGAACAGGTTGCTCAAGGACTCATCCAGCCTGGTCCTGAACACTTCCTGATCACATTGGGTGATTCTGTCCTCCCCAACCTCCCTGGGCAACCTGTGCCAGTGTCTCACCACCCTCTCTGTAAAGAACTTCCTCCTGACATCCCATTTTAATCTCCCCTCTGCCAGTTTAAACCCATTCCCCCTTGTCCTGTCATTACAAGACCTTGTTAATAGTCCCTCCCCAGTCCTTCTGTAGGCTCCCTTCAGATACTGGAAGGTTAACTCTCAGGTCTCCTGGCAGCCTTCTCTTCTGCAGGCTGAAAAGCCCCAACTCTCTTAGCCTGTCCTCATAGCAGAGGTGCTCCAGCTTCTTTTTACTTCTGTAAAACTCCCCTTACCTCCTATTTATTGTTAAAGTTCATCTCTTTTTACTTCCAAATCGAATCGAGTACTTACTGAGCTTTTTGAGCTCGGGGGGGCTAGCTTTTGAAATAAACCCCAGCTAAGACTCAGAAACACTGGAAGTTGATAAATGAAGCTTTATATTTACAGCTTTGCACAACACACAAGCAGATATTTACAAGGTATAACAGATATTTACAGATATATGCAGTGAAAAGGTAATACAGAAACACCACAGCCCTCCCAGAGACCAAAATCCCCAAGAGGGGTAACCAACCACCCCCTACCACCTTTCCCCCCTTCCCCAATCTTATCTCACCACCTGTTGATGCTGAAGATAGGCAGAGGTAGATCGGCCAGGGGGGGTTAGCAGTAGGAAAGAAATTTGTAGAATTATTGAAAACTACCTACCAAGGCAGAGAGACAAAGGAACCAGGCAAGAGAAGCAGCCACAGCCCAGCGAGGCCTGAAACCTTCTGCCCTATCTATATTTTGGTTATACTTCTAAAAACAACTTTTTTTCCTCTCTCAGTGAAGCTCTGGGCGAAGCGACATCCTGTGTTTTCCTCTCTCAGCCAACAGCCTCATCTCTCACTCAGATTCTCCAATTAGCTCAAACCAGCACGCCTAAACCAAATACAGCTAACTTGCCTCAAGCTTTTCAAGGGACGAGTCAGGGAGCCCTAAGAACGCTCCGGGCATCCGTACCGGTGCGCAACGCATAGCATCAGCCGCGACACTCACCCAAGATAGCAACCACTTCGTCGTCCTGAATGACTTCCAAGGACCCCGACACCACGAAGCAAAGGCTGTCGACGCTCTCGCCGGCGTGGTAGATCAGGTCCCCTGGGGCACAGTGCACCGTCTGAAACTCCATGGCAAGGGCTCGCAGGCACCCGTCGCTGGCCAGCCTGAAGGCCGGGTGCTCCTTGAAAACTTTGCGGTTCAGGTGCACGCAGATGTCTGCTCGCATGTCCTTAGGGCAGATCTGCAGAACCTGGGGAGAGAAGCGGCCAATCAATTCCCCCATGGGGCTTCCGCCTGCCTCTTAGCCCTTGTTACCTACGCAGCGTTGAAGAACTATTTTGCTCCTCCTTGTAAAACGTTTAACCGCAGTCCATACGTTTGGTTTTGTGTTACTTAAATGTCTTAAGTCACAACGCCAGCCTAGCCTGCTTTACAACACCTGAAGGACCTTAAAATATGTTCAGCCTCACTCCATACATTTATTTCTGTACAACTTAAACAGATAAGTCGCAATATCAGCTTAGCCTCCTTTACAATACCTGAAAGACCTTACAAAATGTTTAACCTCACTCCATACATTTATTTCTGTACAACTTAAATATATAAGTCACAATATCAGCTTAACCTGCTTTGCAATACCTGAAGGACCTTACAAAATGTTTAGTCTCACTCCATACATTTATTTTTGTGTTACTTAAACATACATCACAACGTCAGCCTAGACTGCTTTGCAATACCTGAAGGACCTTAAACTATGTTTAGCCTCACTCTGTACATTTATTTTCACATTCCTTAAACATGTAAGTCACGATATCAGCTTAGCCTGCTTTACAACACCTGAAGGACCTTAAAATATGTTCAACCTCACTCCATACGTTCATTTTTGTGTTACTTAAACAGGTAAGTCAGAATATCAGCTTAGCCTCCTTTACAATACCTGAAAGACCTTACAAAATGTTTAACCTCACTCCATACATTTATTTCTGTACAACTTAAATATATAAGTCACAATATCAGCTTAACCTGCTTTGCAATACCTGAAGGACCTTAAAATATGTTCAACCTCACTCCATACGTTCATTTTTGTGTTACTTAAACAGGTAAGTCAGAATATCAGCTTAGCCTCCTTTACAATACCTGAAAGACCTTACAAAATGTTTAACCTCACTCCATACATTTATTTCTGTACAACTTAAATATATAAGTCACAATATCAGCTTAACCTGCTTTGCAATACCTGAAGGACCTTATAAAATGTTTAACCTCACTCCATACATTTACTTTTGTGTTACTTAAACATATACATCACAACATCAGCCTAACCTGCTTTGCAATACCTGAAGGACCTTGCAAAATATTTACCCTCAGTCCATACATTTATTTCTGTACAACTTAAACATATACATCACAACATCAGCCTAACCTGCTTTACAATACCTGAAAGACCTTGCAAAATATTTAACCTCACTCCATACATTTATTTCTGTATAACTTATATATTTAAGTCACAATATCAGCTTAACCTGCTTTGCAGTACCTCAAGGACCTTACAAAATGTTTAACCTTACTCCATACATTCATTTTTGTGTTACTTAAACAGATGCATCACAATGTCATCCTAACCTGCTTTGCAATACCTGAAATATGTTTAGCCTCACTCCATACATTTATTTTTGTGTTTATTAAGCACTAAGTCACAGTATCAGCTTAGCCTGCTTTACAATATCTGGAAGACCTTAAAATATGTTTAACCTCACTCCATACATTTATTTCTGTATAACTTAAACATATAAGACACAACATCAGCTTAGCCTGCTTTACACTACCTGAAAGATCTTAAAATATGTTTAACCTCACTCCATACATTTATTTTCATGTTCCTTAAACATGTAAGTCACAATATCAGCTTAGCCTGCTTTACAATACCTGAAAGACATGAAAATATGTTTAACCTCAGTCCATATATTCCTTTTCCTGTTACTTAAATCTGTAAGTCACAACATCAGCTTAGCCTGATTTCAAAACATGAATGACCTTAAAAAATGTTTAACCTCAGTCCATATATTTATTTTCTACTTAAACAGATAAGTCAGGCTGTCAGCTTAGCCTGCTATACAATACCTGAAGAACAATCATAGAATCCTAGAATCAGTCAGGGTTGGAGGGGACCACAAGGATCAAGCAGTTCCAACCCCCCTGTGCCATAGGCAGGGACACCTCCCACTAGAACAGGTCACTCAAGGACTCATCCAACCTGGCCTTGAACAATTCCAGGGATCTGGCCCCAACCATTCTGGGCAAACCATTCCAGGCTCTCACCACTCTCATGCTCAACAACTTCCTCCTCACCTCCAGCTTTGCTCCATTCCCCCTAGTCCTGGCACTCTCTCATAGCATCAAAAGTCCCTCCCCAGCTCTCTTGTAGCCCCCTTCTGGAAGGCCACCAGAAGGTCCCCTGGGAGCCTCCTCTTCTGCAGCCTGCACAGCCCCAACTCTTTCAGGCTGTGCTCACAGCAGAGCTGCTGCAGCCCTCTGAGCATCCTCGGGGCCCTTCTCTGCACACCTCCAGCATCTCCACATCCCTCTTGTCCCAGGGGCTCCAGCACTGGATGCACTACTCCAGGTGGGCTCTCAGCAGAGCACAGCAGAGGGGCAGAATCCCCTCCCTGGCCCTGCTGCCCACACTGCTCCTGCTGCAGCCCAGCCTCTGCTTGCCTTTCTGCCCTGCAAGTGCACACTGCTGCCTCATCTTCAGCTTCTCCTCCACCAGCAGCCCCAAGTCCCTCTCCTCAGGGCTGCTCTCCAGCCAGTGCCTGCCCAGCCTGGATTTGTGCTTGGCATTGCCTCCACCCAGCTGCAGGACCTTGCCCTTGGCCTTGTTGAACCTCCTGAGGTTGGCTTGTGCCCACCTCTGCAGCCTGTGCAGCTCCCTCTGGATGCCATCCCTGCCCTCCAGCCTGGCTGCTGCACCACACATCTCAAAGGCTACAGTGAGTTCTGCTTGGTTTATTTACCCTGCTGTCTCCAAAGGCATTTTTAAAGCATTTTTCCTCTTATCAGAGGAAGCAAAGAATGAACTTTGAAGATAAGCTAAAATAAACATGTTTTACACAGCAAATTTTATCTTGTTGCTTTGTTAATGTGATGAAAGGAGCTTGCACTGGGGGTGTGAATGGAACCACCAGCATCAATGGTGCTAGCTATGTTCAGACTGGTGTCTCTCCACCTTTCCCAAATCTACCTATCCCAAACCCACAACCCCACACAAAGATATTTTGAGAGACAAGAAGCAGAGCAGGTTCTAATCAGCATTACAAGACTAAAGGTGACAGGACCTGAGGGAGTTTATCTTCTTTGCTTGATCCTGTGAACTGATGACAGCCAAATGATGATGTCCTGGGCTGCATTAAGAGAAGTGTTGCCAGCAGGGCAAGGGAAGTGATTCTCTCCCTTTACTCTGCTCTCATCAGACCCCACCTGCAGCCCTGTGTGCAGTTCTGGAGCCCTCACCATAAGAAGGACATGGAACTGCTGGAGAGAGTCCAGAGGAGGGACACAAAGATGATCAGAGGGCTGCAGCAGCTCTGCTATGAGGACAGGCTGAGGGAGTTGGGGCTGTTCAGCCTAGATAAAAGAGAAGGCTTCCAGGAGACCTTAGAGCAACCCTCCAGTGTCTGAAGGGAGCCCGCAGGAGGGCTGGGGAGGGACTATTGACAAGGTCTGGTAATGACAGGATGAGGAGGAATGGGTTCAAACTGGCAGAGGGGAGATGTAAACGGGATGTTAGGAGGAAGTTGTTTGCAGTGAGGGTGGTGAGACACTGGCACAGGTTACCCAGGGAGGTTGTGGAGCACAGAAGCACTGAATGTGATCAAAGATCACATTGGGAGCTTCTGTGCTCCACAACCTCCCTGGAGGTGTTCAAGGCCAGGTTGAATGAGGCTTTGAGCAACATGTTCTAGTGGGAGGTGTCCCTGCCTATGGCACAGGGGNCTATTCTATTCTATTCTATTCTACTCTTTTCTACTCTGTTCTAGTGGGAGGTGTCTCTGCCTATGGCACAGCATTGTTGGAACTGGCTGAGCTTTGAGGTCCCTTCCAACCTAAACCTTTCTATGATTCGATTTTATTCTATTCTATTCTATTCTGTTCTATTCTATTCTATTATATTCTATTCTACTCTGTTCCAGTGGGAGGTGTCCCTGCCTATGGCACAGGGGGGTTGGGACTGGCTGAGCTTTGAGCTCCCTTCCAACCTAAACCATTCCGTGACTCTAAGCACCTTCCGTTCATTTTGACTCAACACTTTCAGGTTGTGACCTCTCTCCTTGCAGCTGAATGTGCTGAAGTATTTTTTAATTTGCTCACCTTTTCAGTGTCTATTCCTCTGGACATTGACCAGGTGGAAACGATGTAATCCATCACACGTTCACTCAGCCCTTTGGGGACCTGGTAGAGCTTCAGAAAGTCCCGGACACTGTTCAGCATTTCGTGGTACCTGTTTGTGTTCGCGTACATCTGCTGAAATATGGTGGTCACGTTGCCAAAGATGGTTGCATACAGCAGGGCTGCACAAATGAAAAGAGAGAAAAACACAACAGATTTAATACATACGAAGTCGTGAGGGCAAGTCTGGTGGTGTAAGACTCAAAATGCCAGGCCCACAGACCTTCATGTCCTGGGCTGCATCAATGGAAGTGTGGCCAGCAGGGCAATGGAGAGGACTCTGCAGAGCTCCAGGCTGGATGGGGAATGGCTGAAAGCAGCCCTCAGGAACAGGACCTGGGGGTCTGGGCTGATGCAAAGCTCAAGATGAGGCTGCAGTGTGAGTGCAGCCCAGACAGCAACTGTGTGCTGGGCTGCAGCAAGAGCAGCTGTGGGCAGCAGGGCAAGGGAGGGGATTGTGCCCCTTGGCTCTGCTCTCCTCACACCCCACCTGCAGCACTGTCTGCAGCTCTGCAGCCCCCAGCACAAGCAGCACATGCAAGTGGTGGAGCCAGTGCAGAGGAGGCCACCAAGATGCAGCTGAGAGGGCTGCAGCAGCTCTGCTGTGAGGACAGGCACAGAGAGTTGGGGCTCTGCAGCCTGCAGAAGAGAAGGCTGCCAGGAGAGCTTGGAGTGCCCTTCCAGGATCTGAAGGGGGCTACAGGAAGGCTGGGGAGGGATTATTGGCAAGGTCTGGTAATGACAGGAGGATGAGGAATGGGTTTGAAGTGTCAGAGGGGAGACTGAAAGTGGATGTTAGGAGGAAGTTGTTTGCTGTGAGGGTGGTGAGACACTGGCACAGGTTGCCCAGGGAGGTTGTGGAGGATAGAATCACCTAACACGATCTTTGATCACATTGGGTGCTTCTGTGCTCCCCAACCTCCCTGGAGGTGTGGAAGGCCAGGTTGGATGAGTCCTTGAGTGACCTGTTCTAGTGGGAGGTGTCCCTGCTTATGGCACAGGGGCTGTTAGATTTGGCTGAGCTTTGAGGTCCTTTCTAACCTAACCCATTCTATGCCTCTATGCTAAAGTGCTGGCATTTTGCTAGAAAGTCCTGATAAGCATAAGGGTTCTATAGGTCACCCTCAGCACTACAAGTCCAGGGCTGCCACCTCCCTTTGAGATGTCCTACCAAACAGGAGTTCCTAAAACACAACTACTTACTTCCTTGGAGGTGTTTTTGGCCAGGCTGGCAGAGGCTGTGGGCAGCCTGCTCTAGGGTAGGGTGTCCCTGGGCATGGCAGGGGGCTTGGAACTGGCTGATCCTTGTGGTCCCTTCCAACCATGAGTGACTCTATCATTATATATAATTTGAGAAAAGAATTGAGTTTGAGTGACCTGTTCTAGTGGAAGATGTCCCTGCCTATGGTGGGGGTTTGGAACTGGATGAGCTTTGAGGTGACCTTATAGTGAGCTTTCAGTAGCTTTTCAGGGGGCCTACAGGAAAGCTGGGGAGGGACTTTTAATGCTGTCATGTAGTGATAGGACTGGGGGAATGGAACAAAGCTAGATATGGGGAGATTCAGACTGCATGTTAGGAAGAAGTTCTTCACCATGAGGGTGGTGAGAACTTGGAATGAGTTGCCCAGGGAGGTGATGGAAGCCTCATCCCTGGAGGTGTTTGCAGCCAGGCTGGATGAGGCTGTGGGCAGCCTGATCTAGGGTCACATTTGTCACATCTTTGATCACATTCGTTAACTGTGCTCCACAACCTCCCTGGAGGTGATCAAGGCCAGGTTGGATGAGTCCTTGAGTGACCTGTTCTAGTGGGAGGTGTCCCTGCCAATGGCAGGGGGGTTGGAACTGGCTCATCCTTGTGGTCCCTTCCAACCCTGCCTGATTCTATGATTCTATACTTGCAGATGTCCACCAGACAATTCAGTAGTCACCTGTGCTGCTTTGAGCTACCCCAGAACCTTACCAAGTCACAGGATGACACAAGAGCTTTAAGACAAATAGCTTGGCAGAAAACACTTTTCAATTGTCATCTCTGGTTTGCAGTGCCTGTGTAGAAATGTCTTCAGTGACAGATTCCCAAGCTGTGAGTGTCATTACCACAGCAGTAAGCCAAGTCATCAGCATCCACCTCAGTGTGGCAACCACAGTGCATCAAAGCAGAAGATGGAATGTGTAATAAACAGCTACCACGGGTTAGGGATTTATACATCCAAGTTTAATAACACAGGCAGAAGAACAGCAAGGCCTGGGGCGAGAGCTGGAGCTCTCAAAGGCAGGACTACTGCACAGCCTCTCTGACTTCGTTCAGCAAAGTTATGAAACCAGACAGTAAAGCAAGACAGCTTTAATGAACACAGGTCCTGCAGCTGGGTGGAGGCAATGGCAAGCACCAATGCAGGCTGGGCAGGCACTGGCTGGAGAGCAGCCCTGAGGAGAGGGACTTGGGGGTGCTGGTGGAGGAGAAGCTGAAGATGAGGCAGCAGTGTGCACTTGCAGGGCAGAAAGGCAAGCAGAGGCTGGGCTGCAGCAGGAGCAGTGTGGGCAGCAGGGCCAGGGAGGGGATTGTGCCCCTCTGCTCTGCTCTGCTGAGAGCCCACCTGGAGGAGTGCATCCAGTGCTGGAGCCCCTGGGCCAAGAGGGATGTGGAGATGCTGGAGGTGTGCAGAGAAGGGCCCCGAGGATGCTGAGAGGGCTGCAGCAGCTCTGCTGTGAGCACAGCCTGAAAGAGTTGGGGCTGTGCAGGCTGCAGAAGAGGAGGCTCCCAGGGGACCTTCTGGTGGCCTTCCAGGATCTGAAGTGGGCTACAGAAAAGCTGGGGAGGGACTTCTGAGGCTATGAGGGAGTGACAGGACTAAAGGGGAATGGAGCAAAGCTGGAGGTGGGGAGATTCATCCTGGAAGTGAGGAGGAAGTTGTTGAGCATGAGAGTGGTGAGAGGCTGGAATGGGTTGCCCCTGCAGGGAGGTGTCTGGGGCCAGATCCCTGGAGTTGTTCAGGGCCAGGCTGGCAGAGACTTTGAGCAACTTGTTCTAGTGGGAGGTGTCCCTGCCTATGGCAGGGGGGTTGGAACTGGATGATCTTTGAGGTCTCTTCCAACCTAAACCATTCAATGATTCTATGATTCTGACAACAGATAAAGACCAAAACAATGTGGCTGCCTATTTACAATGCAGTCGGTGTCACCCTGTTCAAACCAGTGTTTAAATAATGCCAGAGATAAAAGCACAGCAATTTTAATAGCCAATTACCTGCACAAGTGAGTCATGAAGGTCATACATGGGTTGGAAAGGTCAGCAAATTGCCTGCCACTTTCAAAGGTATCACAAATAAGAACAGAAAAATAAATAAAGCCAGGCTGGATGAGACTGATCTAGTATGAGGTGTCCCTGACCATGGCAGGGAGGTCGGAACTGTGCTCAGCACTGCTCAGCACACACCTTGAGTGCTGTGTCCAGTTGTGGGCCCCTCAATTCAAGAGAGATGTTGAGGTGCTGGAAGGTGTTGAGAGAAGGGCAGCAAGGCTGGGGAGGGGCCTGGAGCACAGCCCCAAGAGGAGAGGCTGAGGGAGCTGGGGGTGTGCAGCCTGCAGAAGAGGAGGCTCAGGGCAGAGCTCATTGCTGGCTACAACTACCTAAGGAAGGTTGTGGCCAGGTGAGGTTTGGCTGTTTTTCCAAGCAACCAGCGATAGAATGAGGTGACACAGTCTCAAGTTGTGCTGGGGGAGGTTCAGACTGGATGTTAGGAGGAAGTTCTTGCCAGAGAGGGTGATTGGCATTGGAATATGGTGCCCAGGGAGGTGGTGGAGTCCCCATCCCTGGAGGTGTTTAAGATGAGACTCCATTTGGCAATTAGTGCCATTGGCTAGGGCTGGGTGATCTTGGAGGTCTCTTCCAACCTGGCTGATTCTATTCTATTCTATTCTATTCTATTCTATTCTATTCTATTCTATTCTATTCTATTCTATTCTATTCTNTTCTATTCTATTCTATTCTATTTTATTCTATTCTATTCTATTCTATTCTATTCTATTCTATTCTATTCTATTCTATTCTATTCTATTCTATCCCACTCTATTCTATCCCACTCTATTCTATCCCACTCTATTCTATTCCATTCCATTCTTTTCCATTCCACTCTATGCTAGGGGTGGGTGATAGATTTGACTGGGTGATGTTGGAGGTCTCTTCCAATCTGGCCTACCTGGCTTATTCTATTCTATTCTATTCTATTCTATCCCACTCTATTCTATTCCATTCCATTCTTTTCCATTCCACTCTATGCTAGGGGTGGGTGATAGATTTGACTGGGTGATGTTGGAGGTCTCTTCCAATCTGGCCTACCTGGCTTATTCTATTCTATTCTATTCTATTCTATTCTATTCTATTCTATTCTATTCTATTCTATTCTATTCTATTCTATTCTATTCTATTCTATTCTATTCTATCCTATCCCACTCTATTCTATTCCATTCCATTCCATTCCATTCCATTCCATTCCATTCCATTCTATGCTAGGGGTGGGTGATAGATTTGACTGGGTGATGTTGGAGGTCTCCTCCAATCTGGCCTACCTTACCCTATCCTACCTTCACCTATCCCATCCTATCTTTGTGGTCCCTTCCAACCCTGAGTAATTCTATGATCCTATGAAACAGAAGTCAGTGCAGGTCCCAGCTACCACCGTAGAAGACCTGGGATGTGATTTTAGAATCACAAGAGGAAGAATTCCTATCTGCAAGAAGGAGAGGTTTGCAATTACTCCAATTACAGACGCAAGTGCCGCGTGACGGGTCCCGAGATGAATCATCAGACTGATGATAATTTGTTCCAAATGCACTCTTCCAAAGCCCCTGCATACAAAAAAAAACCTGTGCACAACTACGCAGCCACAAGCGACACCAACCAACATCAACTGGTGAACCTCTTACCTCTACGGCCCCAAGACTTGCAGTGCTTCCTAAAGCCAAACTGCCTTCAACTTCACCCTCTGGAAAGGTGATCTGGAAAGTCTGCCTGTTCCACTTCACAATCAGACAAAATAAAGCACCAACAATCAAACAAGAAACCCCAACAGACAGAAAGGGAAAAAGCACACACACACCACAAAGGAAAAAAAACCACACACACAAAAAAAAACCCAAAACAACAAAACCCAAACAAACCAAACCAACCAAAACCAACCAAAAACCCCAAAACAACAAAAACCAAACCAACCAAAACCCACCAAAACACCCAAAACAACAAAAAACAAACCAACCAAACCAACCAAAACCCCCAAAACAACAAAAAACAAATCAACCAAAACCCACCAAAACCCCCAAAACAACAAAAACCAAACCAACGAAAACCCCCAAAACAACAAAAAACAAACCAACCAAAACCCACCAAAAACCCCAAAACAACAAAAAACAAACCACAAACCAAACCAAGCCCCGCAAAAAATCCCCAAACAATCAAAAACAAACAACAAACAAACCCAACCAAAACATACCAAAACCCCCAAAATTACAAAAAACAAACCACGAACCAAACCAACCAAAGCCCCAAAACAAAAACCAAACCAACCAAAAACCTCAAAAAAACAACAAACCAATCAAAACCCACCAAAACCCCCAAAACAACAAAAACTAAACCACAAACCAAGCAAAACCCCCAAAACAACAAAAAACAAACCACAAACCAAATCAACCAAGCCCCGCAAAAAATCCCAAAACAATAAAAACAAACAACAAACCAACCCAACCAAAACCTACCAAAAACCCCAGAATAAGAAAAAAAAAGCCACAAACCAAACCAACCAAAGCCCCAAAACAAAAACCAAACAAAACAAACCAACCAAAACCCCCAAAACAAAAAAAAACCCCAACAAAGCCAAACCAACCAAAACCCACCAAAAACCCCAAAATGGAAAAAGACCCCCACAAACCAAACCAACCAAAGGCCCAAAACAAAAACCAAAGAAACCAAAACACACCAAAAACCACCAAAAAAACACAAATCAATGAAAAAACAAAAAATAAACCAAACCAACCAAGCCCACCGAAAAAACCCAAACCAACAATAAAACAAATAACAAACCAACCAAGCCCAGAAAAAAAAACAAAACAACAAAAACCAAACAACAAATCAAACCAACCAAAAGCCAAAAAAGAAACTAAAACCCAAAAAATGCAACAACCAAGGAGAAAAAAAAAAATTAAGAAGGCAAAACAAATAAATGAAGCCAGCAAAACCGATCAACCAACCCACAAAAATTCAAAACAAGTCTAGAGAAGAGAAGGCTGAGAGGGGATTGAATCAATGTTTATCAATATCTGAGGGCTGGGGGTCAGGAGTGGGGGGGACAGGCTCTGCTCACTGCTCCCTGCCATAGGCCAAGGAGCAATGGATGGAAGCTGCAGCACAGGAGGTTGCAGCTCAACACAAGAGGCAACTTCTTGCCTGTGTGGGTCCCAGAGCAGTGGCACAGGCTGCCCAGAGAGGTTGTGGAGTCTCCTTGTCTGGAGCCTTTCCAGACTCTATCTGGATGTGTTGCTGTGTGCCCTGAGCTAGATTGTCTGGTCCTGCTGTGGCAGGGGGGGGGTTGGACTCGATGATCATTTTGAGTCCCTTCCAACCCCTGACATCTGTGAGCCTGTGATATGGTTTAGCTCAGGCACAAGTTACAGTTAAACAGAGATAATGAATCCATAAATTTCTGGCCACCATATCCCCTATTCACTCTCAAACTGAACTGACACATTTTTGGTGTATTTTTTTATATCCTTCTTTACAGAAGAGTAGTTGGGGAAAAAAGGTCCCTTTCAACCCCTAATATCCTCTGAGCCTGTGATTCTGGGATCCTTTTTCATACTTAAGGAATCTCCTGTGTTAACCTCAGTGCTATTCAAAGAGCAAGCACCTGGATTTACCAATAGTAGACCTAGAATCATAGAATGGTTTAAGTTGGAAGAGACCTCAAAGCTCAGCCAGTTCCAACCTCCCTATGCCATAGGCAGGGACACCTCCCACTAGATCAGGTCGCTCAAGACCTCATCCAGCCTGGCCTTGAACACCTCCAGGGAGGGAGCAGCCACAACCTCCCCGGGCAACCTGTTCCAGTGTCTCACCACCCTCACTGTCAAGAACTTTCTCCTAACATCCTGTCCAAATCTCCCCTCTGCCAGTTTGAACCCATTCCTCCTCATCCTGTCATTACAAGACTTTGTGAACAGTCCCTCCCCAGCCCTCCTGTAGCCCCCTTCAGATACTGGAAGGTTACTCTAAGATCTCCTCGAAGCCTTCTCTGCTCCAGGCTGCACAGCCCCAACTCTCTCAGCCTGTCCTCATAGCAGAGCTGCTGCAGCCCTCTCAACATCTTTGTGTCCCTCCTCTGGACTCTCTCCAGCAGTTCCATGTCCTTCTTGTGCTGGGGGCTGCAGAGCTGCAGACAGTGCTGCAGGTGGGGTGTGAGGAGAGCAGAGCCAAGGGGCACAATCCCCTCCCTTGCCCTGCTGCCCACAGCTGCTCTTGCTGCAGCCCAGCACACAGTTGCTGTCTGGGCCATGTGTGATGTTTCACTACCAAGTTCCTGCTCCACAACTCACTCTCGGAACTCACAGGTGGCTGCCAGCAGAGCCTTGAGAACCTGCTCCACTTCTGCCTGAAGATGAAACGCAGGCATAAATCAGCCACCCAAATGCCTGGCCCCAAAGTCATTTTTCAGACAGCACACGGTGAGGTCACAGCACATGAACGTGGATCAGATTAAAAAAAAAAAAAAAAAAGAACAGCAGAAATTAATAACTGTACAGATTATAACATGATTGCATGAGGGA
>VWZI01023023.1:32638-45069 GCA_013396835.1 Psilopogon haemacephalus
AACCTAAACCATTCTATGATTCTATGTATTTGTGCTGTAAAGAAAATGACACAACCATGACACGAAAAAGAGCTACAGAGAAGAGGATCTTGGATGCAAAGAGACTTCAAAGCAGTACACTCTGATATCCCTGATCAGTAGCTTCCCTTAGCCTCTGGAAAACAGGGCTGCATGCTCTTATTCTATAAACAAACAGCATTTGCAAAGCAAAAAGTTCACCTGACTCTTCTCACTTCAATTACAGTATTTAGAATCGTAGAATGGTTTAGGTTGGACAGGCTTATCCCTTAATAAGCTAATGGCCAGGAAATTATTTTCACAACCAGTTAAAACCACAGAATCAGTCAGAGTTGGAAGGGACCACAAGGATCAGTCAGTTCAAATTCCCCTGCCATGCCCAGGGACACCCTACCCTAGAGCAGGCTGCCCACAGCCTCTGCCAGCCTGGCCAAAAACACCTCCAGGGATCTGGCCCCAAACACCTCCCTGCAGGGGCAACCCATTCCAGCCTCTCACCACTCTCATGCTCAACAACTTCCTCCTCACCTCCAGCCTCAATCTCCTCATCTCCATCTTTGCTCCATTTCCCCCACTCCTGGCACTTCCTAACAGCCTAAAAAGTCTCTCCCCAGATTTTTTATAGCCCCCTTCAGATGCAGGAAGGCCTCAAGAAGGTCCCCTGGGAGCCTCCTCTTCTCCAGCCTGCACAGCCCCAACTCTTTCAGGCTGTGCTCACAGCAGAGCTGCTGCAGCCCTCTCAGCATCCTCGGGGCCCTTCTCTGCACACCTCCAGCATCTCCACATCCCTCTTGTCCCAGGGGCTCCAGCACTGGATGCACTACTCCAGGTGGGCTCTCAGCAGAGCACAGCAGAGGGGCACAATCCCCTCCCTGGCCCTGCTGCCCACACTGCTCCTGCTGCAGCCCAGCCTCTGCTTGCCTTTCTGCCCTGCAAGTGCACACTGCTGGCTCAGTACTCCAGGTGGGGTCTCACCAGAGCGGAGTAGAGGATGAGATAATTACCAGATCATCTCCAGCAGGGTCATAAAGGGCTTGAAACCTGGATCAGGACCTCGATGATGATGTTTTTTAAGCATCTGTCCCTCGGTGAAAGCTAAACCTTGCTCTAAACTAAGCCAGTTTGACCACGGAGAGGAACCCAACTGTACAAACAGGTCACAGCTGCAAACCCCATCTGTATTCCAAACAGCCAAAGCCAGACTTCACTGGCAGGACACTTCCATCACCCGAGAGTGATCTGAACTCAGTGTTTCGAGCAGCAGGTTTATCCCACGAGGAGCATTATTAAAATGACAATTAAATACTCTGCAGCTTGCAAGGAAGGAGACTGCTTTGCTGGGTTATGGGATGTTATGGGCAATAAAACTTCAATTGCCTAGAAAATTGAAATAGATTTCCATTTCATCTCCCAGCACTAATGAACAGATCAGCATTCAAACGACAACTGAGCCACTTAAGGCTATCATTTTTCCCTCTACAATTTCTATAGGCTAATGCATGGCCATTTTCAATTGCTTGGTTAAAATTAAATCTCCAGCTACCCCTTCTAGCTTTTTACTGACTTGCTTCAGGATGAAGGTTTCTGATTTGAAAGCTGATTTTTATCCACCTTCAATTCATCTGAAACCATTAGTCCCAATTGCAAGCAAACTCTTTTTTATTATTTAATCTATTACTGAAACAGAACTACACACACAGACAAAAACCCAAACTAACAACAACATGAGAAAAAAAAAAACCAAAAACAACAGTTAAAGAAAAAATTAAAGGAGTAAATAAAAGAAAATTCAGAGGGACCTGGCCAGGCTGGATGGGTGGGCAGAGGCCAAGGGGATGAGACTGAGCAAGGCTAAGGGCAGGGTTCTACACTTGGGCCACAATAACCCCAGGCAGTGCTACAGGCTGGGGACAGAGTGGCTGAGCAATGGGAGATCTCCCAGACTGGATGGGGACTCCAACACTTTTTTTTTTTTCCTTATCCATTGCTCCATGTCTTACTACTGTGCACCATGGAAAAGAGATTGTCCCCATCCACTTGACACCCACCCCTCAGGAGCAGCCAGGCAGAGAGGGACCTGGAAGTGCTGGGAGATAGGAGCTGAAGAGGAGGCAGCAGTGTGCCCAGGTGGGCAGCAGAGCCAATGGCATCCTGGGCTGGAGCAGGAGCAGTGTGGGCAGCAGAAGCAGGGAGGATCTTCTGCCCCTGTGCTCAGCACTGCTCAGCACACACCTTGAGTGCTGTGTCCAGTTGTGGGCCCCTCAATTCAAGAGAGATGTTGAGGTGCTGGAAGGTGTTGAGAGAAGGGCAGCAAGGCTGGGGAGGGGCCTGGAGCACAGCCCCAAGAGGAGAGGCTGAGGGAGCTGGGGGTGTGCAGCCTGAGACCCAGGTGGGCTCTCAGCAGAGCAGAGCAGAGGGGCACAATCACCTCCCTGGCCCTGCTGCCCACACTGCTCCTGCTGCAGCCCAGCCTCTGCTTGCCTTTCTGCCCTGCAAGTGCACACTGCTGCCTCATCTTCAGCTTCTCCTCCACCAGCACCCCCAAGTCCCTCTCCTCAGGGTTGCTCTCATCAGCCACTAACTTTTACCCAGTGACTTTAAAAAGCTTTGGATGCCTGTAGCAAGTGCCTCACCGTGGTTTCTTTAGGCTTTGTCTTTTCCAAGATGGAGAGGTAAAAAATGAATGTCTGCACATTATCCCAATGCAAAACTGGAGAGGGATGAAGGTACTCTGCTTTCATTGTGATGTGAACCAGAGGTGGCCTAAGCCAGCTGATGGGAAAACTGCACATCTCTTGCTCCAGAGAGAAGCAGCTTCTCTGGTTAATTGCATCCACCCCAAATCCAAGGCTACTTAAACACGATGCTTAAAACAACCACAAGCCTGTCCTTAGGCTGACCCCTGGGTCTTCTGTAGCTTACTTGGCTTGCACTCTCCAGCACCCCCCAAGCTGACTTTGCTCCAAGTGGTCACACTGCAAAGCAATCAGTGATCTGTGCTCTGGCTGCACTAATCACCAAGGAGCTGCTAAGCCTGTTCAGCTCAGAGGGCAGGCAGCTGGAGGCAGGAGCATGGCTGTACCTGACAGCACAAATGGATACTGCCACTAAGGACAATTAATCCTCAGTTCAGGTCAACCTCACTGTGAAATTAGGCCCCTAAAGCTACTGCACTTAACTAGACTATGCTGTATCTGACTTCTTTGCTTCTCCACAGCTCCCTTTGAGGCTCCTGATTCAATCAACTCAGTAAGGCAGGCTCCCAGGCTGCTGCTGCTTCAAGAACCACAGAAAGACTGCAACATGTTCTCCAGCAGGCACTTCATGGACTGCTGTGTTGGTTTGAGTTTGTGGGGGAGCAGGTCACTACAAACCCACTACAACTGTCAAGTCCATCTTGTCCAGGCACATCCTTTGCTTCTGGGTGCAACAAGCACAGGCATGTTATAGAAACATATTCCACACAGGGCTCTAAAACACTTCCCAAACAAACCTAAAGACACATTGCTCCAAAAGCTTCCCTTTCCTCCTGTCATTCATAGAATCACAGAACCAGGCAGGTTGGAAGAGACCTCCAAGCTCATCCAGTCCAACCTAGCACCCAGCCCTAGCCAATGGCACTCAGTGCCCATCCAGGCTTTGCTTCAACACCTCCAGGGATGGGGACTCCACCACCTCCCTGGGCAGCCCATTCCAATGCCAATCACTCTCTCTGCCAGGAACTTCCTCCTAACATCCAGCCTGAACCTGCCCTGGCACAGCTTGAGGCTGTGTCCCCTCCTTCTGTTGCTGGGTGCCTGGCAGCAGAGCCCAACCCCAGCTGGCTACAACCTCCCTTCAGGTAGCTGCAGACAGCAATGAGCTCTGCCCTGAGCCTCCTCTTCTGCAGGCTGCACACCCCCAGCTCCCTCAGCCTCTCCTCTTGGGGCTGTGCTCCAGGCCCCTCCCCAGCCTTGCTGCCCTTCTCTCAACACCTTCCAGCACCTCAACATCTCTCTTGAATTGAGGCAACCAGAACTGGACACAGCACTCAAGGTGTGTGCTGAGCAGTGCTGAGCACAGGGGCAGAAGCACCTCCCTGCTCCTGCTGCCCACACTGCTCCTGCTCCAGCCCAGGATGCCATTGGCTCTGCTGCCCACCTGGGCACACTGCTGCCTCCTCTTCAGCTCCTATCTCCCAGCACCCCCAGGTCCCTCTCTGCCTGGCTGCTCTCAGCCACTCTGTCCCCAGCCTGTAGCACTGCCTGGGGTTGTTGTGGCCAAAGTGTAAAACTCTGCACTTAGCCTTGTTCAATCTCATCCCCTTGGCCTCTGCCCACCCATCCAGCCTGGCCAGGTCCCTCTGCAGGTCCCTCCTATCCTCCAACAGCTCCACATCTGCTCCTAGCTTGGTGTCATCTGCAAACTCACTGATGCTCCACTCAATCCCCTCGTCCAGATCATCAGTAAAGATATTGACCAGGATTATTTTTTTTTAACATTATGAAGCTCTGCATTTCCTTAGTGCAGTGTGAGGATACAGACTGTGTGGAGCTGCAGCAATCAAGGAGCCAGTGTAGCTGGCCCAAGTGTAGAACCCTGCACTTAAACCTTGTTCAATCTCATCCCCTTGGCCTCTGCCCACCCATCCAGCCTGGCCAGGTCCCTCTGCAGTGCCCTCCTAGCCTTCAACAGATCCACAGCTGCTCCTAACTTGGTGTCATCTGCAAGCTCCCTGATGCTGCACTTGATCCAAGTCATCAATAAAGATATTGGCCAGGATTTTATTTTTTTAACATTATGAAGCCC
This sequence comes from Psilopogon haemacephalus, assembly GCA_013396835.1. Taxonomy (NCBI): domain Eukaryota; kingdom Metazoa; phylum Chordata; class Aves; order Piciformes; family Megalaimidae; genus Psilopogon; species Psilopogon haemacephalus. The sequence goes on from VWZI01023023.1 coordinate 37,445, forward strand.
TGCATTTCCTTACTGCAGAGTGTGGAGCTGCAGCAATCAAGGGGTCAGTGCAGCTGGCCCAAGTGTAGAACCCTGCACTTAAACCTTGCTCAATCTCATCCCCTTGCCCTCTGCCCCCCTATCCAGCCTGCCCATTAACCAGTCACAAAGGCTTCCACTGAACACCTACAACCCATTAAGCACTCACAATCATTTAACACTGCTTACAACCAAAATTAAGACACCCAAGTTTTTTTAATTCCCTTGAGTAAACTGCTGAGGTCTCAGATAAAGGTGATAAGCACAGGTGAGGACTAATTTGAGGCAGCTAAAGACTAACTGCCAGCAGGATGACTGGGACTGAGTCATGCTCCTCCCACGCACTGATCACATCCATGCTTGCAGACCAACATCAATTGGTGCAGGGAGCTTTGTAGGGGCATGTGGCAGGGGGAAAGCTCTCAGGGGCTTCTCCAGGGGGCCTGTTTTACTGCTGAGGGAGATGGCAGCTTAATGAAGACATGTAAGGCTTACCAAAAAATGACTGCCACCATCCTTTGCATTCTTAATGACAACCCATGCACGGCCACGCTAGGGAGCAAAACTCTCCTCAGGGGTCCTGAGGAGGGCTACAGAATAACTTTGAAAATGGAAAAAGAGACGGGTGTTAGTCTTCATGCTGAATATCATTATGAGGGGGTTGGAAGGGACCCCTAGAGATCATCCAGTCCAAGCCCCCTGCTAAAGCAGGGTCACTCAGAGCAGCTTGTCCAGGATCACAAAATCCTGCTGGTTTTGGAATCTCCCCATAGGAGACTCTAGAACTTGTCTGGGCAGCCTACTCCAGCACCTTAACACCAAAAAAGCTTCTCCTGTTCAGATGGAACCTCCTGGGTTCCAATTTGTGCATGCTGCCCTTCGTGCTCTCATTGGACACCACTGAGAAGAGTCTGTCCCCATCCTCCTGCTCCCCTCCCTTTATCTCTTGCTGAGCACTGATCAGATCCCCTCTCAGGCTGTTCTTCCCCAGGCTCAACAGCCCCAGAGTAGGGCTTTCAGCAATGGGAGATCTCCTGGACTGGATGAGGACTCCAACACATTTTCTTTTATCTTATCCATTGCTCCATGTCTTATTACTGCGCACCACTGAAAAGAGATTGTCCCCATCCACTTGACACCCACCCCTCAGGAGCAGCCAGGCAGAGAGGGACCTGGGGGTGCTGGCAGATAGGAGCTGAACAGGAGCCAGCAGTGTGCCCAGGTGGGCAGCAGAGCCAATGGCATCCTGGGCTGGAGCAGGAGCAGTGTGGGCAGCAGGAGCAGGGAGGTTCTTCTGCCCCTGTGCTCAGCACTGCTCAGCACACACCTTGAGTGCTGTGTCCAGTTCTGGTTGCCTCAATTCAAGGGAGATGTTGAGGTGCTGGAAGGTGTTGAGAGAAGGGCAGCAAGGCTGGGGAGGGGCCTGGAGCACAGCCCCAAGAGGAGAGGCTGAGGGAGCTGGGGGTGTGCAGCCTGCAGAAGAGGAGGCTCAGTGGCCTCCCACTGGCCCTCTTGGCCCCATGTGCTGCTCTTTGGAACAAGGCACTGCTCCATTGCTTTTCAGGAGCTCAGGGTTTTTGTATTTGTATAGCTAGAGTTGGATGAGAGATACTAATGACTCTTGACAGAATCCTTATCTGTGATGTGTGGCTGTAATCAATCAGCAGATGAGCAGCAGCCCTATTCATTTAGATCCTTTTTTTTTTTTATTCTCTCCTTTCTCTGTCAAGCTCCCTTGGCATGCTTTGACTGGTGCACAGCCTCAGTGCTGGGGCTGCCCTTTCTGAGGTTTTTGCCTTGGTGCCTCTCTTTAAACTGTCCCTAAATATCAAACCTGATGTTGAGCACTCAAGAGCACCACGGTTTCAGCTCCCTCTGACAGTCAATGCTCTTTCTTCCCTTTCTCCACTGATCTGAAAGGAGCCTACAGGAGGGCTGGGGAGGGACTATTGACAAGGTCTGGTGATGACAGGAGGAGGAGGAATGGGTTTGAAGTGGCAGAGGGGAGATTGAAAGTGAATGTTAGGAGGAAGCTGTTTGCAGTGAGGGTGGTGAGACACTGGCACAGGTTGCCCAGGGAGGTTGGGGAGGACAGAAGCACCCAATGTGATCAAAGATCACATTGGATGCTTCTGTCCTCCCCAACCTCCCTGGAGGTGTTCAGGACCAGGCTGGATGAGGCCTTGAATGAGCTTCCTCCTAACATCCAGCCTGGAGGTGTTCAAGGCCAGGCTGATGAGGTCTTGAGTGTCCTGTTCTAGTGGGAGGTGTCCCTGCCTATGGCACAGGGAGGCGGGAACAGGATGAGCTTTGAGGTCTCTTCCAACCTAAACCATTCTATGAGTCTGATTCTATGAACCTGCCCTGGCACACTTGGAGGCTGTGTCCTCTTGTTCTATCCCTGGAGGTGTTCAAGGCCAGGCTGGATGAGGTCTTGAGCATCCTGTTCTAGTGGGAGGTGTCCCTGCCTATGGCACAGGGGGGGTTGGAACTGGCTGAGCTTTGAGGTCTCTTCCAACTTAAACCATCCCATGACTATTGAAGGTTTTTCCCTGCCTGTATCCCTCTACCCTTGCACTGTCTGACAGACATTATCCTTCCAGCTAAAGTTAGAGCAGAACGAAGCTGGAATTAATATAAAAGCATCACTTGTCATAATCCACACTTTCATGCTCCACACAAAAACTAATGAAAATCCTTTTTTTTTTTTTTCTTCTTTTGAATCCCCCAAACTCAACCCCGACCCAACCCCCCCCACGCTCCACTGATTGAAAGCACAGAGTCAGCTGAAAGTGTGAGAGCTCCTTAAGAAAGCACTGCACAGGAGTGCTCCAGGCTAGAGCCATTCAAACTTCATCCTGCTCTGAAGTTATTTAATTGTCACTGCAATCACTGGGGATAAGACAACGTGCAAAGGAATTGGCTTTCTGTAGCCTTGCTGCTGTTCAGTCTTCTGGAAAGGCAGTCAGTGTAGAAGTGCCATCGATTTCAAATGCTTCCATTTAAAATGGTTTGCCTGGGGAGGTTGTGGCTGCTCCCTCCCTGGAGGTGTTCAAGGCCAGGCTGGATGAGGTCTTGAGTGTCCTGATCTTGTGGGAGGTGTCCCTGCCTATGGCACAGCGGGGTTGGAACTGGATGAGCTTTGAGGTCTCTTCCAACCTAAACCATTCTACGACTCTGGGCTCTGCAAAGCCATGTGGCTAACCTGAGGCTTGACACTTCAAGCTGCAGAGCACCTGCAGCTCAGAGGAGACAAATTGAGCAGGGCCTCTAACTACCCCTAATGAGCAGAATCCCAAACTAAGGGCAAACTGAAGCACTCAGCAAGCAGAACTACCTGTTTTGCACATACAGACACACAAAGCTAAATTCCCATAAGACAACACAGCTTCTGCTGAAGTGTCCCTAGGGAGGTCTAGGCTGGATATTAGGGGGAAGTTCTTCCCAGAGGGAGTGACTGGCATTGGAATGGGCTGCCCAGGGAGGTGGTGGAGTCACCATCCCTGGAGGTATTCAAGAAAGGATTGGATGGAGCACTTAGTGCCATGCTCTAGTTGATTGGTTAGGACTGGGTGATAGATTGGACTGGATGAGCTTGGAGGTTTCTTCCAACCTGGCCAATTTTTTTTAATTTTTTTTTTAAGTGCCAAAGGCTCTGTCCCACCATCTTGGAGAAAAGTCACACTCTCAAGAGCTCCCCAAGACCAGGTCCACGAGGGCCACCTGGCTCCCCAAGGGCCCTGAGGATGCTGAGAGGGCTGCAGCAGCTCTGCTGTGAGCACAGCCTGAAAGAGTTGGGGCTGTGCAGGCTGCAGAAGAGGAGGCTCCCAGGGGACCTTCTGGTGGCTTTCCAGGATCTGAAGGGGTCCTACAAAAAAGCTGTGGAGGGACTTTTTAGGCTGTGAGGGAGTGACAGGACTAGGGAGAATGGAGCAAAGCTGGAGGTGGGGAGATTCAGACTGGATGTGAGGAGGAAGTTCCTGAGCATGAGAGTGGTGAGAGGCTGAAATGGGTTGCCCCTTCAGGGAGGTGTTTGGGGCCAGATCCCTGAAGGTGATCTAGGAGCCTGATCTAGGATAAGGTGTCCCTGGGCATGGCAGGGGAGGTTGGAACTGGCTGATCCTTGTGCTCCCTTCCAACCCTGATTCTAAGATTCTAAGAATAGCAGCATAGAAGATGATTGATGGCATTTCAAGTTTTACAATAGAGAATAACTTTAAAATTAAGGGTTAATGAGTCAGCACAGTGCACTCACTACCCAATTTTGCCAACCCAGGCTGGGAAGTTTCAGAATGACCCCAAGCGAGGAGGAGTCTGAGGGTAAATTATTAAACAGCTGCTGTCTGAGACCAAAGTTTAATTAATGTAACCAAGCCCCTAATTAGGTTAATTGCAACACACAGGCATCACCAATTAACTCACAAGCTGCCAAAATCAGGGCCCAACATGTAGCACACACAACACTCTCTGGTATCTGTATCAGTTTAACCCAGTCCCCCTGAGCTCAAAAGCTCAATACTTAATTTGATATGGAAGTAAAAAATAAACTTTGGCAATAAAGAGAAGGTATTTTAGGTAAGGGAAATTACAGAGGATAGGGAACAAAATACAAGGTACAGGTGTAAGGTAAAGGGAATTACAGAGGATGGGGGAGAGGGAACAAGGTACAAGTATAAGGTAAGGGGGATTACAGAGGATAGGGGGAGAGGGAATAAAATACAAGGTACAGGTATAAGGTAAGGGGAATTACAGAGGATGGGGGGAAGGGAAACAAAATACAAGGTACAGGTATAAGGTAAAGGGGAATTACAAAGGATAGGGGGAGAGGGAACAAAGTACAGGTATAAGGTAAGGGGAATTACAGAGGATGGGGGGAGAGGGAACAAGGTACAGGTATAAGGTAAGGGGAATTACAGAGGATGGGGGGAGAGGGAACAAGGTACAGGTATAAGCTAAGGGGAATTACAGAAGATAGGGGAAAGGGGAAAAAAACACCAAAGTACAAAATGAAATAAAATACAACCCATAGATGGGAGTTGTTGAATCCAAGTGGTGATGTTGGAAATTGGTGGCAGATGCAGATGAATGCAAGATGATTCTTAGATGCAGGAAGTTAGAGTGGCAAATATGGCTCCTCTCCCAATGTGTCTGTTGGAGAGCAGGTGGTGAAATAGCAGCAGGGAGGCAAGATGCTAGTGAGGATAGCAGAGGCCAAAGAGAAAGAGAGGAAGTTCATCCCCCTCTTCACAGTGGAGGATGGTGAGGAAGTGGGAGGGGGCTAAATATGACACCTGGGGGCAGGTAAAATCACCCCCAGGGAGGAGTCAGGATACAGTTCCAGGTAAGCTTAACCCTTCACAATGTGATAGTGATGTCCACTCTTACAAGAAGAGTTTGTCCTTTGCTTTTCCACACAAGGAAGCACTGCAGCTTTTCTGCTTCAAGGAGAAGTGTGCTGAAGGCAGGGAATGCTAATTTTTAAAAGAGTTTGGTCTGGAAATTAAGCTGTTCTTATGGTGCTTCTTAACTGCAATATCTAACAGGATAAGCAATATAACCTACTTATAAGGCTGGTGAAGAAAGTAGAAGCCAAGAGGAAGTTCTTCATCCATCCCCCACCCCCCCTTTTTTTATAGGGGTCTCAGCAGGAAGTGGGAGAGAGCTAAACACAACACCTGGGGGCTGGTCAGAGCACCCCCAGGGAGGAGTCAGGATACAGTTCCAGGTAAGCTTAACCCTTCACAATGTGATAGTGATGTCCACTCTTACGAGAAGAGTTTGTCCTTTGCTTTTCCACACAAGGAAGCACTGCAGCTTTTCTGCTTCAGAGAGATGTATGTTGAAGGCAGGGAATGCTAATTTATTTTTTTTAAGAGTTTGGTCTTGAAATCAAGCTGTTCTTGTGGTGCTTCTTAACTGCAGTATCTAACAGGATAAGCAAGATAACCTACTTATAAGGCTGGTGAAGAAAGTAGAAGCCAAGAGGAAGTTCATCCACCCCCAACTCCCTTTTTATAGGGGTCTCAGCAGCAAGTGGGAGGGGGCTAAACATGACACCTGGGGGCAGGTCAGAACATCCCCAGGGAGGAGTCAGGATACAGTTCCAGGTAAGCTTAACCCTTTACAATGTGATAGTGATGTCCACTCTTACGAGAAGAGTTTGTCCTTTGCTTTTCCACACAAGGAAGCACTGCAGCTTTTCTGCTTCAGAGAGAAGTGTGCTGAAGGCAGGGAATGCTAATTTTTAAAAGAGTTTGGTCTGGAAATTAAGCTGTTCTTATGGTGCTTCTTAACTGCAGTATCTAACAGAATAAGCAATATAACCTACTTATAAGGCTGGTGAAGGAAGCAGAGGCCAAGAGGAAGTTCATCCTCCTCCCCCTCTCTTTTTATAAGGGTCTCATCAGGAAGTGGGAAGGAGCTAAACACCACCCCTGGGGGCAGGTCAGACCACCCCCAAGGAGGAGTCAGGATCCAATTCCAGGTAAGACCTTCCAGGAGGGCTTAACCCTTTACAGTATCCCAGTGGGCTAGTGAGGAACGGAGCACAAGGGAATTTCCTCCCCAAAAAGAACAAACAAGGAGGATGCATTGAAGAATCTCAGGAAACAAGGCAAGAAGTTCCAACTTTAGACCTAAGCACATTACATGCCAAGATGCCATGGTGGGCTGCCAAGGACACGTGTCAGCAGACACCTCTGCAGAGCAACACAACCTGCCCAAAGCCTAGCACACAACTGACTGCAGAAACCCCTGCCTGAGCACCTTAAGGGAAGCTTACACAGCTAGGGCTGCCCAGTAGCAGCTTAGCACACCCTGCAGCTACACACTGTCCAGGGTTTAAACATTCAAATTGTGTCTCACTTACCAGGTTCTCACAGATGTCAAGTTTCACGTGTGCCTAAGCTCCATCACTGTCCTCGGCACTGAGTGGCCAAGGCAATAATCCCAGTGAGGGCTTTCCTCATGGCATGCAGATGTGGTCAGCCTGCCAGGCTGGGCTGCAGGCATTGGCAGCTGAAGGGTGCTTGTATGTCTTAGCTTGTCTCACAACAGTGCCTTTCTGCAGCTAAACATGTCCCAATCCCAAGCACAACTCCAGGCTGGGTGGGGAATGGCTGAGAGCAGCCCTCAGGAACAGGACCTGGGGGTCTGGGCTGGTGCAAAGCTGAAGATGAGGCTGCAGTGTGAGTGCAGCCCAGACAGCAACTGTGTGCTGGGCTGCAGCAAGAGCAGCTGTGGGCAGCAGGGCAAGGGAGGGGATTGTGCCCCTTGGCTCTGCTCTCCTCACACCCCACCTGCAGCACTGTCTGCAGCTCTGCAGCCCCCAGCACAAGCAGCACATGCAAGTGGTGGAGCCAGTGCAGAGGAGGGACACGAATATGATCAGAGGGATAGAGCAGCTCTGCTATGAGGACAGGATGAGTGAGTTCAGATTTTTCAGCCTGGAGAAGAGAAGGCTTCCAGGAGACCTTAGAGTAACCTTCCAGTATCTGAAGGGGCCTACAGGAAGGCTGGGGAGGGACTGTTCACAAGGTCCTGTAACGACAGAGAGAGGGGGAATGGGTTCAAACTGGCAGAGGGGAGATTTAAACGGGATGTTAGGA
>VWZI01023023.1:54168-67916 GCA_013396835.1 Psilopogon haemacephalus
TCAATCACTTCAAAAAATTATCCTGATTGGATTTGCATGGCACTGGCAGTGATTTGAAGTAAAAACTTCTGGGGCTATTCTAGCACTTAATGGGTCTGGCCATTCCCCAGATCCATTACACTGAAATGCAACTGAACATTTGTACAGTTACTCAGCCCAGGTGCCACCTCAGATCTATCTCATATAAATATGTATGGAGCAATCTCTCTTCTTCCCTCCCCTCCCCCCAGCCAAACAGCACATTACCCTTGCATAATTTAGCCTGTTTTTCATCTGGTCAGATGTACTTTAAATAACGTCAACTGAAAAACAACAACTCAGTAAAATGAATCTTGCTTATTCCCTTCTGGCATAGTAAGAAAATTTCTAACATCTCACATGGAGGTAGTTTGTTTCCCTGAACCTGACTGGGAAACAAAGTACTACCAGCTGCTGGGTAAAGAATTGGCTGGATGGTGGCACACAGAGAGTGGGGACCAAGGGCACAATGTCCACCTGCAGACCAGTGCCAAGTGGCTCCCTCAGGGGTCAGTGCTGTGCCCAGTGCTGTGCAACATCTTTGTCAGTGCCATGGGCAGAGGAATCAGTGCAGCCTCAGCAAGTGTGCAGCTGGCACCAAGCTGTGTGGCACAGGAGACTTGCCAGAGGGCAGGATCCATCCAGAGGGACCTGCACAGGCTGCAGAGCTGTGCCCAGGCCAACCTCAGGACATTCAACAAGGCCAAGTGGAAGGTCCTGCAGCTGGGTGGGTGCAATCCCAAGCACAGCTCCAGGCTGGGTGGGGAATGGCTGAGAGCAGCCCTGAGGAACAGGACCTGGGGGTCTGGGGTGGTGCAAAGCTCAAGATGAGGCTGCAGTGTGAGTGCAGCCCAGACAACAGTCAATGGCACTCAGTGTCCCACTCAGTCTTTTCTTGAACACCTCCAGGGATGGGGACTCCACCACCAACCTGGGCAGCCCATTCCAATGCCAATTACTCTCTCTGCCAACAACTTCCACCTAACATCCAGCTTAGACCTCTCCTGGGACAGCTTGAGCCTCTGTCCCCTCCTTCTGTCCCTGGGTGCCTGTGAGAAGATCCCAACCCCACCTGGCTACAACCTCCCTTCAGGTAGNGCCCCTCCCCAGCCTTGCTGCCCTTCTCTCAACACCTTCCAGCACCTCAACATCTCTCTTGAACTGAGTGGCCCAGAACAGGACACAGCACTCAAGGTGTGTGCTGAGCAGTGCTGAGCACAGGGGCAGAAGAACCTCCCTGCTCCTGCTGCCCACACTGCTCCTGCTCCAGCCCAGGATGCCATTGGCTCTGCTGCCCACCTGGGCACACTGCTGGCTCCTCTTCAGCTCCTATCTCCCAGCACCCCCAGGTCCCTCTCTGCCTGGCTGCTCTCAGCCACTCTGTCCCCAGCCTGTAGCACTGCCTGGGGTTGTTGTGGCCAAAGTGTAGAACCCTGCACTGAGCCTTGTTCAATCTCATCCCATTGGCCTCTGCCCACCCATCCAGCCTGGCCAGGTTCCTCTGCAGAGCCCTCCTATCCTCCAACAGCTCCACACCTGCTCCTAGCTTGGTGTCATCTACTGTCATTTGTTTTGGTTTGGGTTTTTTTTCAGGTTTTATGTGATTTGGTTTTACACTTTTTTTTTCCTCATTCTTTACCTTTAAGAAGAAAAAAAACCCCAAAGTATTTTCCCATATAATCAGAGCAAATTCTGCTCTAATACCCAGTGCTCCTTCTAATCTCAAAAGAAACTCTAAATTTTCTGCCTGACCTACCTCTCTGTTGAAACTTGGTTTAGCTAATAAGCATATCCACGACATTTTTAATGGTTTCTCTAATGGAGAAAGCATCCAAGCAAAACAGCATTCAGAACTCACCAACAGTGCTGTAACAATTATAGCAATAACATCCTGGCTCTTCAACCATCACAACTAGCTTCAAGGAAGATGTAATAAAGCACAGCAGAGAGAGATGAAGGAATAGATCTGCAAAGACTGTGCCTGCTTAATACAAATTGTGATTTAAATAAATAAACCCAGGCCTTTAAATCAAGAATTACTCACTTGAGTAGTGTTGGTAGTCACAGAATGAACCAGGTTGGAAAAGACCTCCAAGATTATCCAGTCCAACCTATCACCTTCTCATGAACTAAGCCGTGGCACTAAGTGCCTCCTCTGAAACACCTCCAGGGATGGGGACTCCACCACCTCCCAGGGCAGCCCATCCCAATGCCAATCACTCTCTCTAGCAAGAATCAGGTTGGAAAAGACCTCCAAGATCATCAAGTCCAATCTATCACCTTCCCATGAACTAAGCCATGGCACCAAGTGCCTCATCTGAAACACCTCCAGGGATGGGGACTCCACCACCTCCCAGGGCAGCCCATCCCAATGCCAATCACTCTCTCTAGCAAGAATCAGGTTGGAAAAGACCTCCAAGATCATCAAGTCCAACCTATCACCTTCTCATGAACTAAGCCATGGCACCAAGTGCCTCCTCTGAAACACCTCCAGGGATGGGGACTCCACCACCTCCCTGGGCAGACCATTCCAAGTCCCATCACTCTCTCTGTGAAGAACTTCTTCCTAACATCCAGCCTAAACCTGCCCTTGTGCAGTTTGAGATTGTGTCCTCTTCTTCTGTCCCTGGGTACTTGGGTGAAGAGCCCAACCCCACCTGGCTACAGCCTCCTTTCTGGCTAAGAATGAAGGAACATTGGAGAATGAAAAGCAATGCAAAACTATCAGCCCATGGCAAGAATCTCAGCCACGACTGCAGCCTCAGGAGCTAGCAAGAACTCTGTGGCATCTAAGAGATTTTTGTTGGCTTGCCAGGGTCAGTGACACAGAGCAGGTATCCAAGAGACCACTTTTACAAGGCAAGGTTTTGTTTTTCCTTGCCAAGGATGTCCTCAGCTCAAAATACTGCACTTGTGATAACATCAATCCAGAAAGAGCTGCTTTGGGTTGGAAGTCTCACAGACCTTCATGCTCAGGTACTGAATGAAATCCACACCAAACCCAGCCAGCACATGGCTGCTCCTCAGTTCCAGGCCACAACTTTCAGTAAAAACAGTTTCGACATTGTGGGAATGTGATGAGAGGGGATGGCATCCAGAGACACCTGCACAGGATGCTGAGGTGGGCACAAGCCAACCTCAGGTGGGTCAACAAGGCCAAGGGCAAGGTCCTGCAGCTGGGTCGAGGCAATGCCAAGCACAAATCCAGGCTGGGGAGGGAGTGGCTGGAGAGCAGCCCTGAGGAGAGGGACTTGGGGGTGCTGGTGGAGGAGAAGCTGAAGATGAGGCAGCAGTGTGCACTTGCAGGGCAGAAAGGCAAGCAGAGGCTGGGCTGCAGCAGGAGCAGTGTGGGCAGCAGGGCCAGGGAGGTGATTCTGCCCCTCTGCTGTGCTCTGCTGAGAGCCCACCTGGAGTAGTGCATCCAGTGCTGGAGCCCCTGGGACAAGAGGGATGTGGAGATGCTGGAGGTGTGCAGAGAAGGGCCCCGAGGATGCTGAGAGGGCTGCAGCAGCTCTGCTGTGAGCACAGCCTGAAAGAGTTGGGGCTGTGCAGGCTGCAGAAGAGGAGGCTCCCAGGGGACCTTCTGGTGGCCTTCCTTGCAGTATCTGAAGAGGGCTACAAAAAAGCTGGGGAGGGACTTTTGAAGGTGTCAGGGAATGACAGGACCAGGGGGAATGGAGCAAAGCTGGAGGTGGGGAGATTGAGGCTGGAGGTGAGGAGGAAGTTGTTGAGCATGAGAGTGGTGAGAGGCTGGAATGGGTTGCCCCTGCAGGGAGGTGTTTGGAGCCAGCTCCCTGGAGGTGTTTTTGGCCAGGCTGTGGGCAGCCTGCTCTAGGGTAGGGTGTCCCTGGGCATGGCAGGGGGGTTGGAACTGGCTGATCCTTGTGGTCCTTTCCAACCCTGATTCAATGTTCTACAGTGTTGGGGGTCATCAAAACAAAATAATGCTCTGTGAGGCTGTGCAGGTGCAACACTGACCCATGTGTCATGATATCAGTGACCAAGAACTTCTTAGAGTTCAGAGGGATTTTCACACTGCCAGCAGACTGTCTGTTCTTTCCAGCAGGAGTGCTGTAAATTAAAACTACCTAATTATGTTTTCAAACCTACTCCCTATTACCCTCACACCTATTTTTACGTCTAGCAAGGAAAAAAAAGCTACTCATAGACAACTGATGAACAAAGCTGGAATCTGTGCCTGCTTTAATCAGAGGCAACAAGTGAAGTGCTGCAGGCCTCTGTGCTACTTGTGTTGCACCAGATCAATGAAGATGACTATTTTTGGTCCTCTGGTTTGCTTCGATCAATGAACTCAAGGAGTACAAATTTATGACAGTACCTAAGCACGTGTGCCCTCCAGTCTGACCTTTCCACTCCTGCTTTTCCTCTTTTTCTATGATCCCACTCACTATCTGGCCTGATGAGGGTGTTCACAGGAAATTTATGATTCAGCTTAGCATTCCAAGGTGTGCCCTCTCCTCAACGAGCTTCATGCTTTGAATGAGCCAAGCCATCAAGTTCCAGGCAGCTCCTACCTAACAAGAAGAATTTCACAAGCACAGACACCAGAAGCTTGAGGTCTTTCAGTGCAACCAAGAATGCTAACAGAAGGCTGCTGAAATCACAGAATCACAGAATTAACCAGCTTGGAAAAGACCTCTAGGATCATCAGTTCCAACCTATCACCTAATCTTTCTAATTAACTAACCCATGGCACTAAGTGCCTCATGCAGCCTCCTCTTAAACACCTCCGGGGATGGGGACTCCATCACCACCCTGGGCAGCCCATTCCAATTCAAATCACTCTTGCTGTCAAGAGCTTCCTCCTAACATCCAGCCTGGAGGTGTTCAAGGCCAGGCTGCATGAGGTCTTGAGTGTCCTGTTCTAGTGGGAGGTATCCCTGCCTATGGCACAGGGAGGCTGGAACAGGATGAGCTTTGAGGTCTCTTCCAACCTAAACCATTNCGGGAACAGGATGAGCTTTGAGGTCTCTTCCAACCTAAACCATTCTATGATTCTATGAACCTGCCCTGGCACACTTGGAGGCTGAGTCCTCTTGTTCTATCCCTGGAGGTGTTCAAGGCCAGGCTGCATGAGGTCTTGAGTGTCCTGTTCTAGTGGGAGGTGTCCCTGCCTATGGCACAGTTGGGTTGGAACTGGCTGAGCTTTGAAATCTCTTCCAACCTAAACCATTCTATGATTCTATGAACCTGCCCTGGCACACTTGGAGGCTGAGTCCTCTTGTTCTATCCCTGCTTGCCTGGGAGCAGAGCCCAACCCCAGCTGGCTACAACCTCCCTTCAGGTAGCTGCAGAGAGCAATGAGCTCTGCCCTGAGCCTCCTCTTCTGCAGGCTGCACACCCCCAGCTCCCTCAGCCTCTCCTCTTGGGGCTGTGCTCCAGCCCCCTCACCAGCCTGATAGACTGACAGACTTCACTCACTTATTCAAAACCCCTACAGGCAAGCATCCATCAGTATTATGGGATGTTAAAAGTGGAAAATGCAAAGCATTTTTAGGACTTCTCATCCCTACTCTGCTCGCACAGGAAGGAGTCTGCTGACACAGCACCCAGATACGTAAACTGCCAACAGAAGTCCTCCGCTCCCTGCTATTGCCGAGGGAAAAATAAACAATGCACAACCTGACCTGACAGCTTCACTGAACAAAATGTATGAGAACTGTTGTTTGAAGGCATATGTCTCCACTGGGGAGAAATTTTCAAACTGGAAGTAGCTTTTTTAACTCCAAGTATTAAAAATTGAATAGCACATGGCTTGCCACAGCCCCCGGCGTTACACAACACCAGCTGCTCCCAAAGAGCTGCCTGGAGGCATCTTATCATAGAACCAGTCAGAGTTGGAAGGGACCACAAGGATCAGCCAGTTCCTACCTCCCTGCCATGCCCAGGGACACCCTACCCTAGAGCAGGCTGCCCACAGCCTCTGCCAGCCTGGCCAAAAACACCTCCAGGGATCTGGCCCCAAACACCTCCCTGCAGGGGCAACCCATTCCAGCCTCTCACCACTCTCATGCTCAACAACTTCCTCCTCACCTCCAGCCTCAATCTCCCCACCTCCAGCTTTGCTCCATTCCCCCGCGTCCTCTCACTCCATGAGAGCCTCAAAAGTCCCTCCCCAGCTTTTCTGTAGCCCTCTTCAGATACTGCAAGGAAGGCCACTAGAAGGTCCCCTGGGAGCCTCCTCTTCTGCAGCCTGCACAGCCCCAACTCTTTCAGGCTGTGCTCACAGCAGAGCTGCTGCAGCCCTCTCAGCATCCTCGGGGCCCTTCTCTGCACACCTCCAGCATCTCCACATCCCTCTTGTCCCAGGGGCTCCAGCACTGGATGCACTACTCCAGGTGGGCTCTCAGCAGAGCACAGCAGAGGGGCAGAATCCCCTCCCTGGCCCTGCTGCCCACACTGCTCCTGCTGCAGCCCAGCCTCTGCTTGCCTTTCTGCCCTGCAAGTGCACACTGCTGCCTCATCTTCAGCTTCTCCTCCACCAGCACCCCTAAGTCCCTCTCCTCAGGGCTGCTCTCCAGCCACTCTCTGCCCAGCCTGGAGTTGTGCTTGGGATTGCTCCAGAACTGGATGCAGTACTCCATGTGGGGTCTCAGCAGAGCACAGCAGAGGGGGAGAATCACCTCCCTCAACCTTATGAATAAGGAATTTATTGGCCACCTGTGAAAATTGATAATCAAATGGATGTTGATCAATTTAAAACAGACTTCAGGAGTTCATTGTTTTTGCTTACAGTATTAATGCTCACACACACTGTGTATGTATATGCACACAACCAACAACAAACATCCCATCAGGTGAGGCAAAGCTCTGCAGGTCAGTTCAGTGGCAGGTAAGGAAGTCTGCTTTGCAAAGCTGTAATTTGCCATACAGGGAGGAAAAGAGCTGCACAGCAACAGGAGTTGAAGGTCAGAAGCATCAAGCCTCCATAGAAGAGAAATCCTTAAGAGGAGCCATGAGATACTTCACCTTCAGTTCAAAATTATTTGTTCTTCCCCACATGGGTGAGCATTACTTGAGGTCAAGAATGAAGAGCATTCTTCAGCCTCCCTGCCCTTTAATGGAGCTGAGTAATGGACTACACATCTTCAGGGCTACAAGATGAGCATGCCACAGTGCCCTGCAAATCTGGTTAGGGGTTGCACCTGCTCACTGAGCAATAACCACCAGCAAAACGTTTTCCCCCTGAAAACTGCAGCCACGGTGAGATCAGTAGGACAGTTCATGCAGTCACAGGATCACAGGATGTCAGGGGTTGGAAGGGACCCAAAGAGATCATCCAGTCCAACTCCCCTGCCACAGCAGGACCAAACAGTCCAGCTCAGGGCACACAGCAACACATCCAGACAGAGTCTGGAAAGGCTGCAGACAAGGAGACTCCACAACCTCTCTGGGCAGCCTGTGCCACTGCTCTGGGACCCACACAGGCAAGAAGTTGCCTCTTGTGTTGAGCTGCAACCTCCTGTGCTGCAGCTTCCATCCATTGCTCCTTGGCCTATGCCAGGGAGCAGTGAGCAGAGCCTGTCCCCCTCCTCCTGACCCCCAGCCCTCAGATATTGATACACATTGATTCAATCCCCTCTCAGTCTTCTCTTCTGCAGACTAAGCAGCCCCAGGTCCCTCAGCCTCTCCTTCCCAGGCAGTGCTGCAGTCCCCTTGAAGCCGTCCTCTGGACCCTCTCCAGCAGATCCCTGTCCCTCTGAAACTAGGGAGCCCAAAAGAAGATAGGATACATTGGAGACTGGACATAATATACCTTAAAAGGCAAATTTTGGGAGTTTGAAACAGAATCTGGTTTAAATATCTGTGAATCCTTTATAGAAATAGCTCCCTAGCAGATCTCTGTCTCTCTTGAACTGGTCATTTCCTTTGAGAGCACAATGAAACCTCCCTGCAGAAGATGATCTTGATGCAGAGACCAGGGCCACTGAGGTCAAGCTGGGCAAAACCATTACCCAGCTGGCCCCACAGGCTCCATGCCCACACACAGCCTATTAGAATCATAGAATCATATTCACCTCAATCAGCCTTGCCAAGACAGGTGACATATCCATTCCTCTTTCTACAAGCTCACACACCTCCACCTTCTTACTAGGCAAATATCTGCACTGGTCCAGGACAGCTTCACTGACATATCTCTAAAATTTTAATTAAATGTTATCTGGATTTATTACTTACCATAATGAAAGACTGAACAAACAAAGGGAAGTGATCTTACCTCCTTGTTTTTTTAAGCAGCCATCTGGCTCTGTAGCAAAGCACAAACCACTGCTGATCAATGGGTCTAGAGAGAGTTCATGTAAAACAAATGGATTTCTGCCACAGGATCAGCTTTACCAAGGGAGTAAGCAGTGAGCAGAAGATGATGTATCAGTGTCTGAGCACCAGAGAAAGCCAAATTCTGTCTTACAGAGGATGGGACATAATTACAGAGTATTAATGCCACCTCTCTGAGCATAAGCATACTTAAGATATGTGGAAGAGCAGCACTCAGGAACTGCTTATTCCTTCAAATACCTGTATGTGTTAGTGTAAGCTAGCCCCCCTCAGCTCAAAAACTCAATAAATAGACTTAACTTGATTTGGAAGTAAAAAAAACCAAACTTTTAGGTAAGGGGAATTACAGAAGATATGGAGAAGGGAAACAAAATACAAGATACAGGTATAAGGTAAGGGAAATTACAGAGGATATGGGGAAGGGAAATAAAATAGAAAATATAGGTATACAACTGGTGGATGAGAATGGATGGAAGCTGAATCCAGATGGTGAAGTTAAAATTGGGAGGAAGTAGTGAGCAGGGAGGAAGTAGTGAGCAGAAGATGATGTATCAGTGTCTGAGCACCAGAGAAAACCAAATTCTGTCTTACAGAAGATGGGATATCATTACAGAGTATTAATGCCACCTCTCTGAGGATAAGCATACTTAAGATATGTGGAAGAGCAACATTTAGGAACTGCTTATTCCTTTAAATACCTGTATGTGTTAGTGTAAGCTAGCCCCCCTCAGCTCAAAAGCTCCATAAATAGACTTAATTTGATTTGGAAGTAAAAAAAATAAACTTTTGGGTAAGAGGAATTACAGAAGATATGGAGAAGGGAAACAAAATACAAAATATAGGTATAAGGTAAAGAGAATTACAGAGGATATGGGGAAGGGAAACAAAATAGAAAATATAGGTATAAAGTAAGGGGAATTACAGAAGATACAGGGAAGGGAAACAAAATATACAGGTACATAAACAAAATATATAGGTATAAGACAAGGGGAATTACAGAGGATATGGGGAAGGGAAACAAAATAGAAAATATAGGTATAAAGTAAGGGGAATTACAGAAGATACAGGGAAGGGAAACAAAATATACAGGTACATAAACAAAATATATAGGTATAAGACAAGGGGAATTACAGAGGATATGGGGAAGGGAAACAAAATAGAAAATACAGGTATACAACTGGTGGATGAGAGTGGATGGAAGCTGAATCCAGATGGTGAAGTTAAAATTGGGAGGAAGTAGTGAGCAGGGAGGAAGTAGTGAGCAGAAGATGATGTATCAGTGTCTGAGCACCAGAGAAAACCAATTTCTGTCTTACAGAAGATGGGACATAATTACAGAGTATTAATGCCACCTCTCTGAGTATAAGCATACTTAAGATACGTGGAAGAGCAGCATTTAGGAACTGCTTATTCCTTCAAATACCTGTATGTGTTAGTGTAAGCTAGCCCCCATGAGCTCAAAAGCTCCATAAATAGACTCAAATTGATTTGGAAGTAATAAAAAACAAAAAAAAACCTTTTAGGTAAAGGGAATTACAGAAGATATGGAGAAGGGAAACAAAATACAAAATACAAAATACAGGTATAAGATAAGGGGAATTACAGAGGATATGGGGAAGGGAAACAAAATAGAAGATATAGGTATAAGGTAAGGGGAATTAGAGAGGATATGGGGAAGGAAAACAAAATATATAGGTACATAAACAAAATATGTAGATATAAAGTAAGGGGAATTACAGAGGATATGGGGGGAAGGGAAACAAAATACAAGATACAGGTATAAGGTAAGGGGAATTACAGAGGATATGGGGAAGGAAATAAAATGCATGATATAGATATAAGGTAAAGGGAATTACAGAGGATATGGGGAAGGGAGACAACATACAAAATATAGATATAAGGTAAAGGGAATTACAGAAGATATGGGAAAGGGAAAAAGAATACAAAATATAGGTATAAGGTAAGGGGAATTACAGAGGATATGGGGAAGGGAAACAAAATACAAAATATAGGTACACAACTGGTAGATGAGAGTGGATGGAGTTGAATCCAAGTGGTGAAGTGAAAAATGATGGTGGGTGCAGATGGATGCACTGAGGAGAAAGAGTTCCAAAGGTGGTTGCTCTCCCCACGTGTTGCTCTCCCCACGTGTTTGCTGGAGGGCACATGGTAATGGCAGCAGCAGGAAAACATGATGCTGGCTGATCAGGAACGCAGGAGTGAGAGAGAGAGAGAGGAAGTTCAACTCCCCTTTTTAGAGGGTCTCAGCATGAAGTGGCAGGGGCTAAACCTGAGGGGGGAGGTCAGACCACCCCCAGGGAGGAGTCAGGATCCAGTTCAGCCCCCCAAGGAGGGCTTAACCCTTTACACTACTTTGCACAATAAAATCCATTCTATTAAAAATCACCTTAGAGTATCAAACATCAAGACAAAACCCCAATATTATAATATATATAAATAATATAATATAGCCTCATGACATTCCACAAGGCCAAGTGTAAGGTCCTGCACCTGGGTCAGAGCAATCCCAATACAGGCTGGGTGGTGAGTGGCTGGAGAGCAGCCCTGAGGAACAGGACCTGGGGGTCTGGGTGCATGAGAAGCTCAAGATGAGGCCGCAGTGTGCACACACAGCCCAGACAGCAACTGTGTGCTGGGCTGCAGCAAGAGCAGCTGTGGGCAGCAGGGCAAGGGAGGGGATTGTGCCCCTTGGCTCTGCTCTCCTCACACCCCACCTGCAGCACTGTCTGCAGCTCTGCAGCCCCCAGCACAAGCAGCACATGGAACTGCTGGAGAGAGTCCAGAGCAGGGCCAAGAAGATGCTGAGAGGGCTGCAGCAGCTCTGCTCTGAGGACAGGCTGAGGGAGTTGGGGCTTTCCAGCCTGGAGAAGAGAAGGCTTCCAGGAGACCTCATAGTAACCTTCCAGTATCTGAAGGGGCCCTACAGGAAGGCTNGGGAAGGACTGAATCACCCAATGTGATCAAAGATCACATTGGGTGATTCAGTCCTTCCCAACCTCCCTGGAGATGTTCAAGGCCAGGCTGGATAAGGCCTTGAGTAACCTGTTCTAGTGGGAGGTGTCCCTGCCTATGGTACAGGGGGGTTGGAACAGGATGATCTTTGAGGTCTCTTCCAACCTAAACCATTCTATGATTCTCTGATTCTCTATTCTCTCTCCATTCTTTTAGAGTATCCTAATGCACATGCACTCTCACTGTGCATAGCCACACAGGTATGCTACGTATGGGTACCATTGATTTATCCTGAAGTGCAAAGAGCAGGAAGACTTCACACTTTTAGAAGCAAATTCTACCTTTCCCTCTGCTCGATGTCACTTATCTGCCCCCCTGGGAAGGAGTTGTTGTGCACTGTGCACACAGAGACTCCTAAAAGATGGAAACAGAATGTAGGGAAAACAGTGGGGGTTTAAGGGATGAGACATAGGCTCTAGTTGCAGGTGTCTGGGGGAGCCGAGAGCAGAATGACCTAGAGGTTGTAAAAACGCTGATGAGAAGGTAAAACAAAGAACTCACAGTTTGTGTCCTTGGATGTGGGGCAGTGTCTGTATTTTGTATCAAATAGAGATGTGTGACTTCGTATTTTTAGTTAAGCCAATCACTGTGTTAGCTTTAGCTATTCGGATGGGCACATAGCCAAGAGAATTGCAACACGCTGCCTTCTTTAGCATATCTAAGCATATATAAGAGAAACAATTGCATGTAAGAAAGGGAACTAGTTTGCATCAAACTGTCTCCCCGTCCCCTTGTTTGCAGCAGTGCACCCCTGCCAAGCCGCAGCAGCTCAGCTCACGGAGCAAGCTCCGCTGAGACCGAAAATCAGAGGGAAGGGTTTTGAAAAGGCAGTGCCCTGACTAAACTGGACACAGGAGAAAGCCAGAGCCAGACTGTTGTGCTGTCATGGTCAGCCACCAGCAGCAGGCAAGCGCTTGGCAGGCCCTGCGATGGGACCTGCTTTGTGTAGGGTAGTCACAGATGCAGCCTGTGGAGAAGGCTGGGGCCAGACATTGCCCCCCCCATATGCTGAACACCACCTCCGTTTAAAGCAGGTTCACTTCCTTCTACAAATGAAGAGAAGGCTGTGCTGGTTTGAACTAACTGGGGGATTTGAATGAGGAATTAGACTATAGGCTGAGAGAGGAAAGCACTGATGGTGCTACTGCACTCACAGCTTTACTGAGAAAGGAAAAATTGTTTAAAGGGTTGTAACCCCAATATAGATAAGTCAGACAGTCAGACGGTTTCAGACTGCTTTGGGCTGTTCATGGCTGTTTTCTCCCTGCCTTTTGTAGCTGATTCTGAGTAATTCCACTAACTTCTTTTCCTACTGCTAACCCCCCATGGCCGATCTACCTTCACCTATCTGCTGCATCAACAGCTGGTGACATAAGATTGGGGAAGGTGGTAGAGGTGGTTGGTTACCCCTCTTGGGGATTTTGATCTCTGGGAGGGCTGTGGTGTTTCTGTATTACCTTTTAACTGTATAGATCTGTAAATCTCTGTTATACATTGTAAATATCTGCTTGCATATTGTGCATAGCTGTAAATATAAAGCTTTATTCCTTAACTTCCAGCCATCTGAGTCCGAGCCTGGCTTATTTCAAAGTGCATGTGGGGGTGGGGCAGGGAACTGCTGAACCATCACAGGTGGTTAGGAACCCCTCTTAGAGATTTTTTATCTCTGTGGTGTTTCTGTATTACCTTTTTACTGTATATATCTGTAAATATCTGTTATACATTGTAAATATCTGCTTGTGTATTGTGCTGAGCTGTAAATATAAAGCTTCATTCCTTAACTTCCAGCCAACTGAGTCCTAGCCTGGGTTATTTCAAAGGAGGGAGGGTAGGTAACTGCTAAACCACCACAAAGACCAACATTTCAAAGGCGAGCTTGCTAATAAAATTGTGACTGTAAGCTCAGCTGGGCAGTGGTTTAACAAATCACTACTCCTTTTTGACCCAGTGGTTATCGCCATTTGAAAAGAGCAGAGAATAAAACAAATCTGAATCTATCCCCATCAGGCTAATGGAAATTCTGCTATTTATTCACAGAAGGTGAACTGGCCCAAGGGAAAAAAAAAAAAGACAACAAACAAAACCCAAAAACCCAAACCTGCTATTAAAAATTTCCTGCCTGTTTCAAGTAAAATTTGCTGAAAATACTTTGAAATATTAATTATCTCTTTGCACATTTCATAGAATCATAGAATGGAATGGAATGGAATGGAATGGAATAGAATAGAATAGAATAGAATAGAATAGAATAGAATAGAATAGAATAGAATAGAATAGAATAGAATAGAATAGAATAGAATAGAATAGAATAGAATAGAATAGAATAGAATAGAATAGAATAGAATAGAATAGAATAGAATAGAATAGAATGGAATGGAATAGAAAGGAATGGAATGGAA
>VWZI01023026.1:11466-33789 GCA_013396835.1 Psilopogon haemacephalus
TTTTTTTTTTCTTTTTTCTTTTTTTTTTTTTTGATGATAACAGTAACCATGCTGTGACTCTATGTGGTAATAATATCTCAGGACTGATAAATGCCAGAGCCAGGCAGAGGTGTTTATCACTCCCAGTTCAGAAATGCTGACTAAAGTTGCCACATGTTGCCTGTCTTGCCTGCCTTCCTTCCTCTTTCTTTCTTTCTTTCTTTCTTTCTTTCTTTCTTTCTTTCTTTCCTTCTTTCTTCTTTCTTTCCTTCTTTCTTTCCTTCTTTCTTTCCTTCTTTCTTTCTTTCTTTCTTTCTTTCTTTCTTTCTTTCTTTCTTTCTTTCTTTCTTTCTTTCTTTCTTTCTTTCTTTCTTTTCTTCTCTTTCTTGTTTTCTTGCTTCTGTCCTTCCTTACTTCCTTTCTTTCCCACCCTCTTCTTTTAGGATAGACCAACAATGAACAAACTGATTCACAAAACATCTATGTATGTAAATTTCAATGGGTTTGGTGCTTTAGTGTGTAGCTAAAAGTCTCTTCTCCTGTGTATCATCACTGATGACATTGGTGCAGTGAGCCCTAAATCAAAGCTTTCCACTCTTGCCATTCACTCAGCTGTTTCCTGTAAATGAATAATCTACATTTTAGTTTCTTTCTTTCACAAATGCACCAATTTCAATGGGTTTGCTGATTCAGTGTGTACCTAAAAATCTCTTCTCCTGTGTATCATCACTGATGATTGGGGTACAGCAGGCCCTTAAACAAAGCTTTCCACTCTTGCATTCGCTCAATAAATAGTTTCCTGTAAATTAATACTACGTTTTAGGTGATTTCTTTTCCAAAGAGCCCTCAGAGGGATGCACAGCCTCTGTAAATGGAGCTGTTTCTGGGAGGAAGGTGCTTTCCAACCTGTCACCTGTGTTCATCAACACAGAGCAGAGACACTTCCTTCAAGAGGGCAAGATAAAGTTTTGCTGAAAGAGATCTCCTTGCAAACACTCTGCAACAGACAAGCAGTGAAGCTTTCCTTCCACTGAGCCTTTCCATGCCTCAGTCTTCCAGTTTCACTCCAACCATTCAATTAAAACGAAATTAAAAATAAATCAGCTGAGAAGCTTCATTTGAGAAGTTGCAGCACAGCCAATCTGAAAACTAACTAACCCAGTAAGGTTAGAGCATGTAGGCACACCAAGGGGCACAAATTAAAAACCCACAGAATTTGTCCCCTCCCTGTTTCTATCTCACAAACTCCTGCAAATTTCATCTCGTTTTTGTTTGTAGATTCATATCCTCCATGGGGCAAAAATAAAGAGGTCATCTGTGAGGCAAAATTTAAACAGGCTATCTATGGGGCAAAAATTAAGCAGATCACCTATGGGGCAAAAACTTAAACAGATCAACTATGAGGCAAAATTAAACAGATTATCTATGGGGCAAAAATTAAGCAGATCAACTATGGGGCAAAAATTTAAACAGATCAGCTATGGGGGAAAAATAAACAGATCAACTATGGGGGAAAAATGAATAGATTATCCATGGGGCAAAAATTAAACAGATCATCAATGGGGCAAAAATAAGCAGATCATCTATGGGGCGAAAATAAGCAGATTATCTATGGGACAAAAATTAAACAGATCGTCCATGGGGCAAAAATAAGCAGATTATCTATGGGGCAAAAATAAGCAGATCATCCATGAGGCAAAAATTAAACAGATCATCCATGGGGCAAAAATAAAAGATCATCTATGGAGCAAAAATAAGCAGATCATCTGTGGGGCAAAAATAAACAGACCATCTATGAAGCAAAAATAAAACAGATCATCTATGGGGCAAAAATTAAATGGATCATCTGTGGGACAAAAAGCATTGAGGAAGGTCTGGGCTGCAAGGCTGGGGGAGTTTGTGCTGCTTAGAAGTTCTCTACCAGTCAAACCAGAGCACAGAAAGTGTATCCATTTGTGTGTGACTTTGTTAATTGCATAGAATAAATCCACCTGGAAGTCTGAGGGCTTTTAACTGGCAAACGCCACCTATGCATTGACTGCTTTGAGCTCTTTAACACGAGCAAATTATAAATAATGTACACCTACATCTGTGTGGATGAGGTACTCTTCTCATCAGGAATTAAGAATACATGGTGGGGAAGGAGTATTACCTTAGTAATGTGAGTTTTTAAATTCAGTTGCATGAATTTTACACTTCAACCCATTTTTTTTTCTTTTTCTCTTTTTTTCTTTTTTCTTTCTTTTTTTTTTTTTTCCTTCTCTCTCTCTCTTTTTTTTTTTTTTTTTTTTTTTTTTCCCTTTTTTTTTTTTTCCCTGGTGAAACCTTGGAAACAAAGGCACAAAACCCCACGAGTGTGCTTATTCAGCTACCTACTGCAACTGGGATTCAGTCCTGCTCCAGATCTCGGGGTGCTAGGGTAATATGAATATTAAAAAGGAACATATACGAAGAATGCTAAGTGCTAATTAAATCATAGATGATAAGAGCAGGAAAAGTATTCTCAGGTTATCTGGGGCATGTAGCATGCAAGATGTTTTCCCTACGTCAGACCTACTGGCACCTTATCTAATCTGCTCCTAAATGAAAGCGCAGTTGTACACCACTTAGTTACAACATCTTACCCAAATCAGGGAAAGCATCAGGCAAGTCTTGCCCATGAAGCTCTGAATTATGCCTAAACAGGAAGGTGTAGCTTGAACAAAAAAGGGTAGCAGCATCCTTATCACCTTGGAGGAGAGGTTGAAGTGCTAAGTGCTGCATTCTTTATGGAATCATAGAATGGTTTAGGTTGGAAGGGACCTCAAAGCTCATCCAGTTCCAACCCCCCTGTGCCATAGGCAGGGACACCTACCACTAGATCAGGTCACTCAAGGCCTCATCCACCTGGTCCTGAACACCTTCAGGGAGGTTGTGGAGCATAGAAGCTCAGAATGTGAATCTGATCAATCACATTCTGTGATTCTGTCATCTGAAATCACCCTTGGCAACCTGTGCCAGTGTCTCACCACCCTCACTGCAAACAACTTCCTCCTAACATCCAGTTTCAATCTCCCCTCTGCCAGTCTAAACCCATTCCTCCTCATTCTGTCATTACAAGACCCTGTCAATAGTCCCTCCCCAGCCCTCCTGGAGCCCCCTTCACATCCTGCAAGGCCACTCCAAGGTCTCCTGGCAGCCTTCTCTTCTCCAGGCTGCAGAGCCCCAACTCTCTCAGCCTGTCCTCACAGCAGAGCTGCTGCAGCCCTCTCAGCTGCATCTTGGTGGCTTCCTCTGCACTGGCTCCACCACTTGCATGTGCTGCTTGTGCTGGGGGCTGCAGAGCTGCAGACAGTGCTGCAGGTGGGGTGTGAGGAGAGCAGAGCCAAGGGGCACAATCCCCTCCCTTGCCCTGCTGCCCACAGCTGCTCTTGCTGCAGCCCAGCACACAGTTGCTGTCTGGGCTGCACATGCACACTGCCAGCTCAATTATAACTAATCATAGGTTGTAAATACAGATTCTTTCCCACAGAAATTAAGGTTGGGAGGTGTTACAGGTAGTAGGAAATAGCTGCAGTGGAATGGTTCCTTGACATAATGGATCATGAGAAAGCAGGAGTTAAAAGAACAGTAAATCCTTTTGGATTTTCAATCGTGATGAGGCGCAAATGTTAAGGGCAGGGATTCATAGAGCTGATTAAATGACAGAATAGAATAGAATAGAATAGAATAGAATAGAATAGAATAGAATAGAATAGAATAGAATAGAATAGAATAGAATAGAATAGAATAGAATAGAATAGAATAGAATAGAATAGAATAGAATAGAATAGAATAGAATAGAATAGAATAGAATAAGCCAGGTTGGAAGAGACCTCCAAGATCATCCAGTCCAACCTGTCACCCAGCCCTATCCAATGGCACTAAGTGCTCCATCCAGTCTTTTCTTGAACACCTCCAGGGATGGTGACTCCACCCCCCCCCGGGCAGCCCATTCCAATAGGAAATCATTGGATGATGATGAGGGAAAAAAAGGTCAACAAGGATAATCCCACCTAGGGAGGTTGTGGCTGCTCCCTTTCTGCAGGTGTTCAAGGCCAGGTTGGATGAAGCCTTAAGCAACCTGTTCTAATGGGAGGTGTCTCTGCCTATGACAGGGGGTTGGAACTAGATGAGCTTTGAGGTGTCTTCCAACCTAAATCATCCTATCATTCTATGATTCTACCTAAGAAGTGCAGCCATCACAGATGATGCAGCTGGGTAAATAGAATTCCAGAATGGAATTCCACTTCACACTGTAGAATCATAGAATTGTTTTGGTTGGAAAAAAACTTCTAAGATCATCATGTCCAACCCCTGACCTAGCACCATCATGGCCCCAAGCATCATGTCCCCATGTTTCTTGAACACCTTCAGGGATGATGACTCCACTACCTCCTTGGGCAGCCTGTTCCAATGCCTGAGCAGGGTCCTTTATTATTTAGAGGTGGTTTAGCTTGGGATGATAGACAGTCTAACAAATGAAAAGCACCAGAATATAATGATGTGAAGCAGAAAATGCTTCCTTAAGTTTAACAGTGAATTTCTAATCCTTAGAAATCACTCTTGCTCTCTATGAAGGTGACAGAAGGTAAGACATATTTTATTTTTAACCATATATTAGGGACAGCTTTATCCTGTTAAGGTACCAGATACATTGCTGGGGCAAAGCAGCTTCTTGATATATCACTCATGTGGTTATTTTCTCCTCTTTTTTTTTTTTTAATCCCTCCCTTAGAAATCCAGGACAAGACCACTCGCATCAAATCCATAAGAAGCCTGGTGAAAAGACTCCCTAGACCCAACTATGACACAATGAAAGTGCTGTTTGAACATCTGAGGAAGTAAGTAGAGCTGTGCTACTCACAGGCTGCCTGGCGGTTTCCAAACAAACTGGTGTGCTGTCTCCAAATCCCCTTGGATATCTCATCCAAAAGCACCGAAGATAATTGCTCTCTTTGGCAAAGCTGAGGATGATTTATGGTATCTGTGCATATCCTCCTCGAGGAATCAGTGTGCCTAAGCAAAAGCACAAATTTCTCCTCTACTAGAAAAAAAAAAAAAGAGCAGTTCTGTTTTGTTGTCTCTCATGCAGTCAGGCGCAGGAGGGTTGCAATGCTGCAGGTGTGCTGAGTTGGGCAAGTCAAACACACTCCACTATTGAATTTGCTCACTTTGGTTTAGCTTTTCCTAATGAGAGACCTTTTTTGTTTTCACCTCCAAGATCCCTGCCATTCCAAACTCTTTCAGGGAGTCATGCAATGGTAGAAATAAGCTCACCCAGGGAAATCTGTTCTGAGCACTTGCACCTTACGAGGAAGCTTGCGACGACAAAGATCATCAAATAAACTCTGAGGGGAGATCATAGAATCATAGAATCAGTCAGGGTTGGAAGGGACCACAAGGATCAGCCAGTTCCAACCCCCCTGCCATGCCCAGGGACACCTTACCCTAGATCACACTGCCCACAGCCTCTGCCAGCCTGGCTGCAAACACCTCCAGGGATCTGGCCCCAAACACCTCCCTGGGCAACCCTTTCCAGGCTCTCACCACTCTCATGCTCAACAACTTCCTCCGTGCATCCAATCTGAATGTCCCCACCTCCAGCTTTGCTCCCTTCCCCCTAGTACTGTCACTCCCTGATAGCCTAAAAATTCCCTCCCCTGATTTTCTGTAGCCCCCTTCAGATCCTGGAAGGCCACCAGAAGGTGACCTAGGAGCCTCCTCATCTCCAGCCTGCACATCCCCGACTCTTTCAGTCTGTGCTCATAGCAGAGGTGCTCCAGCCCTCTGAGCATCCTTGTGGCCCTTCTCTGCACATCTCCAGCATCTCCACATCCCTCTTGTAATAGAGGTTCCAAAACTGGATACAGTACTCCAGGTGGGGTCTCAGCAGAACACAGTAGAGGTGGGAGAATCACCTCCTTGGCCCTGCTGCCCACACTTCTGCTGCAGCCCAAGCTCTGCTTGGCTTTCTGGGCTGCAAGTGCACACTGCTGCCTCATGTTGAGCTTCTCATCCACCAGCACCCCCAGGTCCCTCTCCTCAGGGCTGCTCTCCAGTCAGTCCCTGCCCGGCCTGGATTTGTGCTTGGCATTGCCTTGACCCAGCTGCAGGACCTTGCACTTGGTCTTATTGAACCTCCTGAGGTTGGCTTGTGCCCACCTCTCCACCTTGTCCAGGTACCTCTGGATTTGGAAGTGCAGCTTTACTCTCTTAATGTCATTGAGATATCACAGAGGCAGTGAAAGCACACTGTGAGTTTCCCTCTTATCATCCTTCTATGGTTTCCAGTGAGATCCATTTGCAAAAGCCATCAGCCCACAAAGTCAGCCTAGGGTCTCATATTCTCCTTGTGCATTTTCTTCAGTTTCATGGTATGAACAGACCATGTGCTCACCTGGAAACCACCCTGCAGGGCTTTGATTGCTGAATGTGTCTGAAGGATGCTACAAGAAAGCTGACAAGGGACTTTTTAGGCTGTCATGGAGTGATAGAACTGTGGGGAATGGAACCAAGCTAGAAATGGGGAGATTCTGACTGGAGGTTAGGAAGAAGTTGTTCAGCATGAGAGTGGTGAGAGCCTGGAAGGGGTTGCCCAGGGAGGTGGTGGAAGCCTCATCCCTGGAGGTGTTCAAGGCCAGGCTGGATGAGGCTGTGGACAGCCTGATCTAGTATGAGGTGTCACTGCCCTTGGCAGAGGGGTTGGAACTTAATGATCCCTGTTTTCCTTTCCAACCCTGACTGATTCTATGATTCTGTGCTTCTACGATTCTATGACTGTGGCGGATCTCAAGACAGGAGGACACAAAGGGCTGGATCCTCTTCCTCCCTTCATGGCTGCCCTGCTCTTGGGACTCTGCAGTGGCATTTCCTACAGTTATTTCTCAACCAAACTGCCCTTGAAATTGAAGGCACTAAGCAGGGTCTAGGATCTCTGTGCACAGAGGAGTATTTCATCCCATGAGTGCTATAATGACCCCAGTGAGTGAGTAATAATGGCTCCAGATAAAGACTACTCTGAGCTTCTAATGAATGATGCCTTTATTCTGAACATTTCTGCCGCATTCTCCTGGCATATACATACAAGAGATGTAGATCCTTTATCTTGTTTTCCAGCTTCCAGCTGAAACTGCAAAATAGAGTCCAGCTACTTGTGGGAATGTGCCCATCTCATTAAACGTGGAGGGATTCTGAACAGTCCATAAAGTGACTCAAGTTTGGCCTTGCAGGAAAAAAAAAAAACAAAAACAAACAACAACCAAAAAACAGTTTTCTCTGTCCTCATCTGATGCGTGTGAACATCCTCTCCTTCTCTAGAGAAGGGTGATAATTTATTACTGCCAATGCAAGAATAATAAGGGGAATAATTTCCTGGGAAGAACCTGAGTGCCAGGAGCGGGTAGGCGCTGTCAGCGCTGCTACGCCAAGCACAGTCGCTGACTGCACCATATGGGGCATCGATCCCGACCTGAAGAAAGTTTTCTTAGCAGGTCCTGGGGGGGGAGAGATATCAGGTATAGACAAGCAAGTCTTTGATCTTACAGTTAAATCACTTGATGGAGGCTCAGGAGACATGGGTTCAGTTCTTGGCTTTGACCAAGTGTTCTGGGTGACCTTGGGTAAATCGCTTAATCTCTCCGCGCCTTGTTTCCTTGTTTACAAAATGATGATAATGCTTCCTTTGTCTGCCTTGGCTTTTTAGAGCATAATCTGGTTGGGACAGCAATTGTTTCCCGCTGTGGATGCGTAGAACAACTGGTAAAAATGGTGCAAGGATGGTGTGCTTTGCAGAGAAGGAATTGAAAGGGGAAAAAAATACCCCAACAAACCAACCCAATAAACCACCCCACGCTACAAGAGGGGCAAGGAAATATCATCAGCACTTCACAACGCTGATGTACTCGATGCTGGGTTTGGCTGCAGCTCTTAGACATTGTGCTGCCTAGGTGAGCACCTGCTCTAGCCCAAGTGTCATTGCAGGAGGGGAAGTGAAGCTCGAGATGGGGACAAGGTAGTGGCGCAGCAGTAGGGAAGGCAGAAGGATGTGGTGTGTGAGCCCTTAGAAGGGCAGCGAGGCTGGGGAAGAGCCTGGAGCATGTCCTTGAGGAGTATCTGAAGGAGAAGGGGGTTGTTCAGTCTGGAGAAGAGGAGGCTGAGGGGAGGCCTCAGCCCTGTCCACAGTTAGATTGATCTAGATTATGGTCCTGGTCTGGCAGGGAGGTTGGATTCGGTGATCTCTACAGGTCCCTTCCAACCGCTACCATCCTGTGATCCTGTGAACTCCCTGAAGAGAGGCTGGAGCGATGACAAGCAACAGGACTAGAGGAAAAACTAAGCCAGGGAAGGTTCAGTATGGAGATTAGGAAATATTTCTTCACTAAAAGGGCTCTCAAACACTGGACTGGCCTGCCCAGAGCAGTGGTGGACTCACCCTCCCTGGAGGTGTCCAAGCAGGCTGTGGAGCTGGTGCTTAGGGACGTGGTTTGCTGTTGATCCTTCAGTGCTTGGTTGAAAGTGGGACTGGATGAGCTTTGGAGGTCTCTTCCACCCAGGTCTATTCAGCAATTCTGTAATTTGAGAGTCTGAGCATTATGGGAGCCATCCTCTGGGTGCCTTCTCTGACACACAAACAGATCCTCAGGGAAGAGTAGGGCTGCTCCCTAAGCTTTGCTCCATTGATATGGAAGCAGCAGCAGAATAGGTACTGAAAACACACAGCAAAAAAAAAAACAAACAAACAACAATCCCAAGAGATAAAATCTGATTTAGCCTCTTGAATCTGTCAATGCAAAGGCCACAGGTCAGTCAGAATGGCCTCCTGGCTCTGTAAGTGTGAATAAAGAAAGGTGCATCATGTAGAGAAGGGCTTGGTCCTGTAGTGTAAATGTAGGCTTTGTGTGTGTGTTCTGATTAATCTGAGAAACAGGACTGGTTTACAGAGGTTAAAAACCAGAGAATTCTATCACTTTGGAGGGACACTTTACAGAAGAGGGCTGCCAATATGCATGACAAGGCTGGGGAGGGGGCTGGAGCACAGCCCTGAGAGGAGAGGCTGAGGGAGCTGGGGGTGTGCAGCCTGCAGAAGAGGAGGCTCAGGGCAGAGCTCATTGCTCTCTGCAGCTACCTAAAGGGAGGTTGTAGCCAGGTGGGGTTGGTCACTTCACCCAGGCACCAAAGGCAGAACAAGAGGACACGGCCTCAAGCTGTGCCAGGGAAAGTTTAGGCTGGATGTTAGAAAGAAGTTCTTCATAGCAAGAGTGATTGGCATTGGAATGGGCTGCCCAGGGAGGTGGTGGAGTCCCCATCCCTGGAGGAGTTTAAGAAGAGGCTGCATGAGGCACTTAGTGCCATGGGTTAGTTAATGAGAAGGGTTAGGTGAGAGGTTGGACTTGATGATCCTAGAGGTCTTTTCCAACCTTCTTAATTTTGTGATTCTGTGATGTGCCAACCTCATCACCAACAAGCACCTTGTGCCAGCCTCTTCAATCTCAACGTTTACCCACTGCAAAATCACAGCAAATTCAGAGTTGGATATTTTGGGCTGGAAAGGACTTTTAAAGGTCATAGGGTCCAACCTCCCTCCAGCCAGCAGGGCCATCTTTAGCTAGATCAGGTCCCTCAGAGCCATGTCCAACCTGACCTTGAGTGTGTCCAGGGATGGAACTTCTCTGGGCACTCTGTGTCTATGTTTCAAATACAAAAGCTTCTGATTAGTTGGAAAAATTATTGAACTACTTTGGTTTGAGGCACATTACTGCAGGTTCTGTACTTGCTGGTGGCTGTGGATGTTCTTGCCCAGCACTGAACTGAACTTTAAAGAGTTTTCCAACGAGAGAAGCTAAAGGATCATAGTTATGTTGTTTCTGAGGCATTCCACTCTTTCTCCTATCCCTGTGTTCAGTTTTGGGCTTCCCAGCTGAGGAGGGACAGGGATCTGCTGGAAAAGGTTCAGCAGAGGGCTCTGAGGATGCTGAGGGGACTGCAGCACTGCCTGATGAGGAGAGGCTGAGGGACCTGGGGCTGCTTAGTCTGCAGAAGAGAAGACTCAGAGGGGATTGAACCAATGCTTATAAATATCTAAGGGCTGGGGTTCAGGAGCGGGGGACAGGCTCTGCTCGCTTGCTCTCTGAGACAGGCCAAGGAGCAATGGATGGAAGCTGCAGCACAGGAGGTTGCAGCTCAACACAAGAGGCAACTTCTTGCCTGTGTGGGTCCCAGAGCACTGGCACAGGCTGCCCAGAGAGGTTGTGGAGTCTCCTTTTCTGGAGCCTTTCTAAGGCTTTTCTGGCTGTGTTGCTGTGTGCCCTGAGCTAAATTGTCTGGCCCTGCTCTGGCAGGGGGGTTGGAGTTGATCTCTTTGGGTCCCTTGCAACCCCTGACATCCTGTGAGCCTGGGATCCTTTGTTTCCTCTCTCTCAGACAAATAGCAGTCTAGGGCTATAGAGAACAGGCAGAACTGGGCTATGGAACTGTGTATGCCTGTGGCTTCTGCACAGCACATGAGACTAAGTGTCCCAGTGCCACACAGCAGCTCAGCAGGAGAATCCAACCTTTGTGCAGAAGGCATCACTTACCCTGCACCACTGGCAGCAGCGAGGCTGCGCTGCAGTTTCCTTCTGTGGCAGCCCAGTCTGCAGGAGCAGCTCCAGATCAAAAAGGAATAACAATTGAGATGCACTTCAGAAGGGTCCTCCTTCAGACACCCAGACAAAGCAGCTGATGAGAGAGTCTGCACGAAAGGCCTGGCAGCAGGGATTGACACCAGTGCCGCACATCTTTCATAAACCAAGCCCTGTGATGTTGCAAGGAGCCACAGTTCAGGGGATGAAACCCAAAGGAGGAGGATTAAGAGCAAAACTTGGAGCTGCAGTACCTGTTTGTTTGGGGTTTTTTTTGTTTTTGTTTTTGTTTTAAGTTGGAGGGTTTTAAGAGGAGGCTCTAGCAGGCACTTGGTGCCATGGTGCAGTTAATGAGAAGGGTTAGGTAATAGGTTGGACTCGATGATCTTAGAGGTCGTTTCCAACCTGCTTAATTCTGTGATCCTGTTTTGTTGGTTTGGGGTTTTTTGTTTTTTTTTTTTTTTTTATTTGATTGGAAAAAACCCAACCCACCAATGTCTCCTGCTCATCTTTGCATGAAATTTATTCTCCTCAGAAGCAGAAGAGACAAAATATGGGGCTGAACAGGCAGACCACATAGCTCTTGTCAGTCCATTACCATAAGGAATTGTTTTACAAGGACTCATTGAAAATTACTGAGGGCAATTACTATTAGGTTATTCATTCTTCTTCCCTGAAGATGAGTAAATCAAACAAATCTGTTTTCAAGTGAAAGAATCACCCGGCCTAAGTGGAGGTTCTCACAAATAAAGAGCCACAGCAAACAACCTTCTCTGCTTGAACATGGTCAGAAGATACTTCCTTGCTCTGCACAGCCTCTCCCATACACCCAGGAGGGCAGCATCCCAGCTCCCCAGGGCTCACTCTTATCTACAGTTGAATTCTACTCCCATGCAGGGGAAGCTAATCCCAGGCAGCAGAGGAAATGGACAGACCTTTTCTGGTCCTGTTTCGCAGGGGCACGCAAGGCATCAGATCACGCAGGGAGGAATCTGAGCTGAACACAGCCAATAGCCCCACCTGATAAATCATCATTTGCACCCAGTCTCTTGCTCACAGAAGCATAATTCAAACGAGGGGAAAAAAAAAAAATTAAAAAAGAGAAAAAAAGAGCACATTTCACTTTTTAAAGTATTTTGTGATCAGTACCTAACCTGCTTTCACGGCAGCATCCTTCAGGTAGCTGTTAGACACCCACAGGGAAGCCTAGGCAGGAGACTCTGAGATCACTTAAAGACCCAGAATCCAGCAGCAATCTGAAAACCTGGAGGGTTGGTGGTTTTTTGGTTTTTTTTGGTTTGTTTGTTTGTTTGTTTGCACAGAAGCTTCTCTGGCCACCACAAAATGCTCTTCCCTCCCCTAATGCAAAATGCAGTAGGGGGAGAGGAACACCCTTGGCTGGGTCCGAGCTGGCGAGAACGGACGCAGCTCTGCTCCAGAAGCTGTGTGCCTGCATTATACAGCACTGTGCCTGAGCTAATAAGCTGTGCTTATTAATGTTAAATTAATGAATCTCAGCCTGCTCTGCTTATTAGGTTGAGCTCCGTGCCACTGCGAGGCAGCTCTGCGACTCCCAGACCCGAGCTGTCTCACATCTGACCAGGCAGGAGCACAGGGCAGCCAAGCTCTGCAGGTCCGTGTGGACAGCCCTGCGAGGGGGATGTGTAGCAGAGGCAGAAGCTCCTCTGCCTGCTTCTTGTCGTGCTGCACAAAGGCAGGATCATGCCTGTTATTTACAAACGTATAACATGGATGGGGAAATAATTAAACGGGAAGAGAGGGACCAGGCTGACGCTCCCATCCCTCTGCCTTACGTGGGAAGCACTGAACCCAGATGCCCAACTGTGGAAGATATTCTTCCAGCAGTAGCATCTGCCTCCTTGGCAGGCACTTCAGGCAAGTTGTCTGGGGAGCTCTGCAGTTGCCTCTTGGTTTATCACGTGGATCTGCTACTGTGGCCTCTCTGGCTGCCTTGTCCGAGCAGAAGCCAATTCCTTTTGGTTCACCTTTAAATCCAAGAAACTCAGTTTATTTTGCTCCATTTCCCCCTCCCTACCCCACACTCCCATAATATACATGGCACGGCAAGATATTTTCAGATGCTGTCCAGGCAGAAATGCCCTGTCAGAGAGAGAATGGTGATTTTCTTTCTGATTGCTTTCCCCCCATCCTCCCCCCCAGATTCTCCATTCTTTCTAGGAGTTGTTTGCATCAGTTTCACTGGAAATAAGCTCACCCATCAAGGGTGGAATCCTAGAGTCAGTCAGGGTTGGAAGGGACCACAAGGATCATCCAGTTCCAACCCCCCCTGCCGTGGGCAGGGATACCTCACACTACATCAGGCTGCCCACAGCCTCATCCAGCCTGGCCTTCAACACCTCCAGGGATGAGGCTTCCACCATCTCCCTGGGCAACCCTTTCCAGGATCTCATCACCCTCATGCTGAAAAACTTCTTTCTAACACCCAGTCTGAATCTACCCATTTCTAGCTTGGTTCCATTCCCCTTGTCCTATCACTCCCTGACAGTCTAAAAAAGCCCCTCCCCAACTTTCTTGTAGCCCACTTAAATACCTCCAGGCATGAGGCTTCTACCACCTCCCTGGGCAGCTCCTTCCAGGCTCTCACCAGCCTCATGCTGAAGAACTTCTTCCTAATATCCAGGCTGAATCCACCCATTTCTTTTTCACCTTGGACAAACCCACTACTATTACTATATTTTCTAACAAAGATCTCAGGCATTCATGCTTTGGTTGCTTTGAGAAATAACTCTCCCCTGCATTCATAGGTCAATGAACAGAGGAAAGCATCCAACCTTGACAAACGAGACATGTCTCACTCCCAACCTTGCAACATGTGGCAGCTTCATGCTGAAGAATCATAGAATGATAGAATGGTTTAGGTTGGAAGGCACCTCAAAGCTCATGCAGTTCCAACCCTCCCAAAACCATAGGCAGGGACACCTCCCACTAGAACAGGTCGCTCAAGGCCTCATCCAGCCTGATGCTGAACATCTCCAGGGAGGTTGGGGATGACAGAATCATAGAATGTGATTTTTGACACATTCTGTGATTCTGTCATCCACAACCTCCCTGGGCACCCTGAATTATGCCTAAACAGGAAGGTGTAGCTTGAACAAAAAGGGTAGCAGTGGTCTTATCACCTCAGAGGAGAGACTGAAGTGCTCAGTGCTGCTTTATAGAATCATATAATGGGTTAGGTTGGAAGGGACCTCAAAGCTCATCCAGTTCCAACCCTCCCAAAACCATAGGCAGGGACACCTCCCACAAGAACAGGTCACCCAAGGCCTCATCCAACCTGACCTTCAACACCTCCAGGGAGGGAGCAGCCACAACCTCCCTGGGCAACCTGTGCCAGTGTCTCCTCACCCTCACTGTCTGTGCTCCACAACCTCCCTGGGCAACCTGTGCCAGTGTCTCACCACCCTCACTGTGAAGAACTTCCTCCTAACATCCAGTTTCAATCTCCCCTCTGCAAGTTCAAACCCATTCCTCCTCGTCATCTCATTACAAGACCTTCTCAATAGTCCCTCCCCAGCCTTCCTGGAGCCCCCTTCAGATCCTGGAAGGCCACTCTAAGGTCTCCTGGCAGCCTTCTCTTCTCCAGGCTGCAGAGCCCCAACTCTCTCAGCCTGTGCTCAGAGCAGAGCTGCTGCAGCCCTCTCAGCATCTTTGTGGCCTCCTTTGGACTGGCTCTAACAGTTCCATGTCCTTCTTGTGCTGGGGGCTCCAGAGCTGGGTTTTGCAAACTACATTTGACTAAAAAGCCTTATCCCAACGTAGCCAAGATTTTAAAAGGTTGGAAAAAAGGGGGAAGGGTTGGGGGAAAGCCACAGACAGGGAGAAGCCCACAGTAGCCTGCACACCAGGAGACGATGACAAGGTGATGACAAGTCCAGCAGCAGTACCCACAATTCTGAGGGGGAAAAGCAAGTTATAGTATGGCATGTAGTAATTTGAAGCAGGAGATGTCTGCAGACTCTTGGGGTTCTTTTCTTTTNCCTCCCAAAACCATAGGCAGGGACACCTCCCACAAGAACAGGTCACCCAAGGCCTCATCCAACCTGACCTTCAACACCTCCAGGGAGGGAGCAGCCACAACCTCCCTGGGCAACCTGTGCCAGTGTCTCCTCACCCTCACTGTCTGTGCTCCACAACCTCCCTGGGCAACCTGTGCCAGTGTCTCACCACCCTCACTGTGAAGAACTTCCTCCTAACATCCAGTTTCAATCTCCCCTCTGCAAGTTCAAACCCATTCCTCCTCATCATTACAAGACCTTCTCAATAGTCCCTCCCCAGCCTTCCTGGAGCCCCCTTCAGATCCTGGAAGGCCACTCTAAGGTCTCCTGGCAGCCTTCTCTTCTCCAGGCTGCAGAGCCCCAACTCTCTCAGCCTGTGCTCAGAGCNTTTGCTTTTCACACTGTAGAAGAACAGATTACATGAAGAACTGTACAAGCTTTTTTAAAAAATATATTTTATTAAGAGAAGAAGTAAAATGTAAAAGTTGGGTAAAAGGGAAAAAAAGAACTACCAACAAAACAAATGAACAAATAATTCCCCACCCCCCCTCCTCATCACCCACCCCACCAGAACCAAAATACAGTCTCCAAAATGTAAGAATCATCCAACAGGTCTCTCTTTGGCAATCCTTAGAGAGATCTGCAGACCAAAAGTGTGGGATGGGCTTTTCATAGAATCCTAGAATCTGGTGGAAGGGACCACAAGGATCATCCAGTTCCAACCCCCAAGCCATGCCCAGGGCCACCCTACCCTAGAGCAGGCTGCCCACAGCCTCATCCATAGAACCATAGAATCAGTCAGAGTTGGAAAGGACCATCCAGCTCCAATGCCCACAGCCTTATCCAGCCTGGCCTTAAACACCTCCAGGGATGAAGCTTCCACCACTTCCCTGGGCAACCCATTCCAGGCTCTCACCACCCTCATGCTGAACAACTTCTTCCTAACCTCCAGTCTGAATCTCCCCATTTCTAGCTTGGTTCCATTCCCCCCAGTCCTATCACTACCTAACAGCCTAAAAGTCCCTCTCCAGCTTTCTTGTAGCCCACTTCAGATCCTGTAAGGCCACAAGAAGGTCACCTGGGAGCCTTCTCCTCTCCAGCCTGCACAGCCCCAACTCCCTCAGTCTGTCCTCATAGTAGAGTTGCTGCAGCCCTCTAAGCATCCTTGTGGCCCTTCTCTGCACACCTTCCAGCACCTCCCCATCCCTCTTGTCCCAAGGCCTCCAGAACTGGCTGCAGTACTCCAGGTGTGGTCTCAGCAGTGTGGAGCAGAGGGGCAGGATCACTTCCCTGGCCCTGCTGCCCACACTGCTCTTGCTGCAGCCCAGGCTCTGGTTGCTCTCTGGGCTGCCAGAGCACACTGACAGCTCACATTGAGCTTCTCATCCACCAGCACCCCCTTGTCCCTCTCCTCAGGGCTGCTTTCTAGGCAGTCCTATATTGCTGCTTGAGATTGCCTCAACTCAGCTGCAGGACCTTGCACTTGGCTTTGTTGAACTTCCTGAATTTTGCTTCAGGAAAACAGCTCAGGTTCAAGAAGGTGCAGAAGCACAGAAGCCTTTACCTGAAGGTACAAGAAGCCTAATTGTTGAAATTATTTTTTGATTCAAGACCTTTCTCTATAGCCAAGCAGCTGGTGAGTAGATCTCTCTCTTCAGCCCCAGGACAGTAGCAGGGAGGAAAGTTGAGCTTTGAGGTCACTTCCTCCTACAGCTACTGGGATTCTGAAGGGGGGAAAACACCCAGTAGCAGCAGGAGACTGAGTAGGTGACTGGCCAGGGACTTAAAAAGACTCAGGCATCCCTGAAGAGCCTTTTAAGATTTCTGTGAAATGAATGAATCCGTTTCTGGCTGGAGGAGGGAAAATACGTATCAAGACATGCTCTTGCACTCTTGCTTTTCTCTGTTTCACCTACAGAAGAGTTTCAGACAGGAGCTGGAGCTTGTCCCATTTACCTTAACTTCCTGGGGCTCATTTTGTAGGCAGGAGAAGAGTCAAGCCTATTTTCTCTGGGATAATTACACCTTGGTCTGCTGAAGTCTCCCCTTCTAAATTAGCAGATATAAGAAAATGTGCATCAGGCAGAAGTGTGCACAGGACAGGAGCAATCATAGAGTTTGAATTAAAGGAAAAAGAAAAGAAAAAGAAATTCAGTCTTCTGGAAGCATTCTAAAGCCTTTTTGTCCTGATCTATTTGGGGCAGAGGGGATATGTGAGGCAGCTCTTTGCAGCCATGCCCAGAGAATCACTTTGGCTGGAAGAAACCTTCAAGATCAAGTCCAAGCATGAACCCAGCACTGTTGGGGCCCCACTTAACCATGGCCCTCAGCACTACATCTATGTGCCTTTTAAATCCCTTCAGGGATGGGGACCCAACCACTTTCCTAGGCAGCCTGCTCCAGGGCTTGACAACCCTTCATAGAATGGTTTAGGTTGGAAGGGACTTCAAGCTCATCCAGTTCCAACCCCCTGCCATAGGCAGGGACACCTCCCACTAGAATAGGTCACTCAAGATCTCATCCAACCTGACCTTGAACACCTCCAAGGAGAGAGCAGCCAACACCTCCCTGGGCAACCTGTTCCAGTGTCTCACCATCCTCACTGTGAAGAACTTCCTCCTAACATCCCTTTTAAATCTGCCCTCTGCCAGGTTGAACCCATTCCCCTTCATCCTGTCATTACAAGACCTTGTGAACAGTCCCTCCCCACCCTTCCTGTAGGGCCCCTTCAGATACTGGAAGGTTATTATAAGGTCTCCTGGAAGGCTTCTCTTCTCCAGGCTGCAGAGTCTCAATTCTCTCAGCCTGTCCTCATAGCAGAGCTGCTGCAGCCCTCTGGGCATCTTCATGGCCCTCCTCTGGACTCTCTCCAACAGTTCTGTGTCCTTGTGGTGGGGTTCCAGAGCTGCACACAGTACTCCAGGTGGGGTCTGATGAGAGCAGAGTAAAGGGGGAGACGCAGGGATGAGATTGTTCCTAGTGTCTACACTAAACCTCCCCTGGCACAACTTGAGGCTGTTTCCTCTTGTTCTATTGCTTGTTCCATGGGAGAAGAAATCAACCCCACCTGGAGTACTGCATCCAGTGCTGGAGCCCCTGGGACAAGAGGGATGTGGAGATGCTGGAGGTGTCCAGAGAAGGGCCACGAGGATGCTCAGAGGGCTGCAGCACCTCTGCTGTGAGCACAGACTGAAAGAGTTGGGGCTGTACAGGCTGGAGAAGAGAAGGTTCCCAGGTGACCTACTTATGGCCTTCCAGGATCTGAAGGGAGCTACAAAAAAAGCTGGGGAGGGACTTTTAGGCTATCAGGGAGTGACAGGACTAGGGGGAATGGAACCAAGCTGGATGTGGAGAGATTCAGACTGGAGCTGAGGAGGAAGTTCTTCACCATGAGCGTGATGAGAGGCTGGAATGGGTTGCCCAGGGAGGTGGCTGAGGCCCCATCCTTGGAGGTGTTTGCAGCCAGGCTGGCAGAGGCTGTGGGCAGCCTGCTCTAGGGTAGGGTGTCCCTGGGCATGGCAGGGGGGTTGGAACTGGCTGATCCTTGTGGTCCCTTCCAACCCTGACTGATTCTATGATTCTATGACCCTGACTGATTCTATGACACCCACCTTGCCCCAGCTTCCTTTCAAGGAGCTGCAGAGAGGGAGAAGTTCTATCCTCAGCCTCCTGAGGCTGGCAAAGTTCACTTCTTCCCCCAAAGAAGGATGAGCAACCAAAGCTTACATTTTCACCTGCGTTTCCATTTGCAGCCGCGTAGGGGAAGAGACAAACCTTCATTTTCACAGCAGCCAGGCAAATAATTACACTTGGTTCTTTCCAGTGCTACCAAGCTTCCAAACATTACCGACTGGGTGTATCAGCAAATAACAGCATGATAAAAATAATTACAGCAGTTTTAATTTAAATATTTGCGATAGAGTTGGCTCGGTGGCTGTACACAGCCATTGTGCCGCGCGCCCTACACAGCAGCAGATAGAGCTGCCATTGTTCATCCCACATTGCTCCCTATCAAACCATCTCTAGAAAGCTTTTCACACATTAATTAAACCTCCTCAACTTCCATTTTTAGGTCAGATTAAGGCAATGAGGACAGGCTGAGGGAGCTGGGAGAAGAGGAGTCTGAGGTGGTGACCTTGTTCATGCTGGGCAGTGGGGGGAGGATGCAGCCAGGTTCTGCTCAGGGGTGGCCGTGGGCAGCACAAGGGGCACTGGGGGCAACTGAAGCAGAGGAGGTGCCAGGGGAACAGGAGTGGAAACTTTTTCAGTGTGAGGGTGCCAGGCTGGCCAGAGAGGTTGCGAAGTCTCCTCCTGTGGAGACAATCAAAACCCACCTGGATACATTTCTGAGCGACCCTGCCCTGGGCGATGCTGCTCCAGCAGAGGGGTTGGACTGGATGAGCTTTGGAGGTCCCTTCCAACCTCTAACAGTCTGTGATTCTGTGTGACTCTCTGATCCTCCTAGCTGGGTGGATGGAGAAAGTGAGAAGAGATGAGGGTAAGGCAGCTGTCCATGATGACACAGTGAACACTTCTCACTTCCACTCTCTGCTTACTTCCCTGTCCCCCCACCCCCCAAGCCCCCCATGCCTTTGAAGGCTTGCCCATGTGCACACAGGCACTGTGGGCGTAGGAGTGCATATGGCCAACACATCTCGGGAAGGCTGCTTGCTGCTAACTACTCTTTGCTTAATCAGGACCATGTGAGAGCCCTGCTTCTGGTTTGCACTCCCCCAAGCCTGAGCAAAGTCACTGGCAGAGTTAATTTATGTGATTTTTTAACCTCTATAATATTGCTTGGGGTTAGCGTTCATTTCAGCTCCTGTGTTTTTTGTTGTTAGTTTTGTTGGGTTTTTTTTATAGTGAAAATTAAGAATGCTCAAATCATTAAAAAATGGATATTAATTTTTTTTTCCCTGCCCCTTTTCTGTTTTGTGGTTTTTGGTTTTTTTTTTTCTATTTTGGGAGATAGAGCCTTAGCACATTAATGTCCAAGACCAGGTCATCAAAGGGTAAATTGCAATGCTTTTCATTTTCCTGTCTAAAGATAGGGGATTTGTCTCAGGAAAACAACAACAACAACAACAACAACAAAAAGCTGTACAATAAATTAAGCCTTGAAGTTTCTTAAGATATTCATAGAAACTAAAAAAAAACAAAAAAACAAAAAAAATCCCCACCCCAAAACCCAAAAAACCAAAATAAACAACAAAACAGAATGAAAAGGAAGAAAGAAAGAAAAAAAAAAAAACTTTAAAGCCAAAATGTCAGAGTTCTGTGCAAAATAATTAATATAACACAATAGGATCTATTCTACTATCGATTGAAAGGGAATTTATGCAGGTAATTCATTAAGGCTGGTGGGAGGGTGGCATGTAAATCCCCCAGCACTTTGATGTGAAATGCAACCTTTTCAATGGCAAACACACAAAAGAAAATAAAAGGCAAACACCTGAACAAAAAAGGGCCTGCTCTCTGAGACTTCTGAAATGACATTAGAGGGTGTCTCACACCTTGCAAACGATCACAGGCTCCACAGGATGTCAGGGGTTGGAAGGGACCTAAAGAGATCCACTCCAACCCCCTTGCCAGAGCAGGGCCAGACAATCTAGCTCAGGGCACACAGCAACACATCCAGAAAAGCCTTAGAAAGGCTCCAGAGAAGGAGACTCCACAACCTCTCTGGGCAGCCTGTGCCACTGCTCTGGGACTCACACAGGCAAGAAGTTGCCTCTTGTGTTGAGCTGCAACCTCCTGTGCTGCAGCTTCCATCCATTGCTCCTCAGCCTATCCCAGGGAGCAAATGAGCAGAGCCTGTCCCCCGCTCCCTTCCTGACCCCCAGCCCCAAGAGATTTAGAAACATTCATTCAATCCCCTCTCAGTCTTCTGTTTTGCAGACTAAGCAGCCCCAGGTCCCTCAGTCTCTCCTCCCCAGGCAGTGCTGCAGTCCCCTCAACACCCTCAGAGCCCTCTGCCGAACCTTCTCCAGAGATCCCTGTCCTTCTTCAACTGGGGAGCCCCAAACTGCAGGCAGTGCTCAAGATGAGGACTGAGCAGGGCAGAGTAGAGGGTTAGGAGAACCTCCCTTGATCTGCTGGACACACTCTGCCTAATGCCCCCCAGGACCCCATCGGCCTTCTTGGCCCCCAGGGCACATTGCTGTGCCATGGATGTTCTCCCCCAGCACTCCCATTTCACACACACCTCCTGTTAAGAGAATCATGTTTTGTTGGTTTTCTTTCCTTTTGCTGTCAGAGAATGATACTTCACGTTCCACCATTTGTATCACCTTCAGACATCTCTCTCTTTTTGAGGCCTTGAGCTACCTGTTCTAGCGGGAGGTGTCCCTGCCTATGACACAGGGAGGTTGGAAGGAGATGATCTTTGAGGTCCCTTCCAACTTTAACCATTCTATCACTCTAGGAGCTCATAAACCGGGCACTGCGCAGACTGAAATTGCAGCTGATGGTTGTGCTGATGCCCTTTCATCAGGGACAACAGCCAAAGTAGGAGGTTGACCACCAAACCAGGAGGTTGCCCACCACCCTTCCCTCTTCCTTTTAAAAGTGGGAGGTTCCCCCCTGTCTCTTCCTTCTTGAAAGTAAAAATTAGACTTTTTCCCCCCCATTTTTTTATTTATTTTTTTTTTTCACAGCCTGAAACAATTGCTCAGGCAGAGATACTGGTTTAACTCATTATGAATTATTAGTGGAAAAGTGGGTCTCAGAAGTATGCTTACATCTGAACCAGTTCTCGTCACTTGAACATGTGCCGGCCAGAGCTGGCCCTGTTCTACCAGTCGCTGGGAACAAACACTTCACATTCACAGATGCTCCTAATTTGGTGTGGTTTGGAGTGTAATTTAGATCAAACGTGGCCATGTAAATGAGTCAGGGCTTCTTAATTAGGTGCCTCTAAAGAAAAAAAAAAAAAAAAAAAAAAAAAAAAAAAAAANAAAAAAAAAAAAAAAAAAAAAAAAAAAAAAAAAAAAAACCAAAACCCTCCCCAAACCTTGGACCACATCAGTAGGTGTGGGTGTGGTGCCCATAGTGCTGGAATCTTTCCTCTAGCTGAAGCTGAGTTTTGTCCAGGCATGGTATAGGTTTTTTCTTTCCCTAATTTTTTTTTTCCTTTCCTTTTCATTTTTTACCCTTTCCTTTTCTTTTTTTCTTCCATTCCTTTTTCTTTTAACCCTTTCATTTTTCCTTTTTTTTCCCCCTTTCCTCTCCCTTTTTTTCCTTTTATTATTCCTGCGTTCTCCTTTTCTTCTTTTTTTTCATTAATTTTCTTTTTATTTTTTCTTTTCTCCCCCTTTTTTCCTTTCTTTTCCTTTCCCCCTTTTTTTCCCTTCCCCCCTTTTCCTTTTATTTATCTTTTTTTTTTCCTTTCTTTTCCTTTTCCCCCTTTTTTCCCTTCCCCCCCTTTTCCTTTTATTTCTCTTTTTTTTCCCTTTATTTTCCTTTTTTCTCTTTTTCCCCTTTTTTCCTTTAGTTTCCATTTATTTTTCCTTTTTACCCCTTTTTTCCTTTATTTTCCTTTTCCCCCCTTTTTTGCCCTTTTCCTTCTCTTTTCCTTTTAGTTCTCCTTTTTTTGCTTTTCCCCCTTTCTTTTCCTTTTATTTTTCCTTTTTTTCTCATTTCCCCCTTTTTTCCTTTATTTCCCTTTT
>VWZI01023027.1:7171-25154 GCA_013396835.1 Psilopogon haemacephalus
AAAACCCAGTTTGTCCCTTCCCCCCAAGCTTTAACGAAAAAAAAAAAAAAAAAAAAAGTTGTTTTTAAAAGTGTAACTCAGAGATAGGCAGATGGTTTCAGACTGCTCTGGCTGCGGCTGCTTTTGTTGCATGGTTCCTTTGTCTCTCTGTCTTGGTAGCTAATTCTCAGTAATTCTACTAATTTCTTTCCTACTGGTAACCCCCCTGGCCAATCTACCTACGCTTATCTGCAGCATCAACTGGTGGTGAGATAAGACTGGGGAAGGGGGGAAAGGTTGTAGGGGGTGGTTGATTACCCCTCTTGGGGATTTTGGTCTCTGGGAGGGGGGTGGTGTTTCTGTATTACCTTTTTATTGCATATATTTATAAATATGTGTTATACCTTGTAAATATCTGCTTGTATATCATGCATTGCTGTAAATATAAAGCTTCATTTATCAACTTCCACTGTTTCTGAGTCCTAGCCGGGGTTTATATCAAAAGATGGGGAGGTAGTTAACTGCAAAACTGCCACAGTCATCCTCAGATGAATTCTAATTTAAATTTGTCACAGCCATAGCATGTTCGTTTTCTTGGTATTCTACCCCTTTTCTCTTTGTTTTTGCAGCTGTAATGCTGTGGCTATGGAGCAGATGTCAATATAGAGTGAAATACTACCAATATGCTGTTCTGAAATGTCACAAAGGGACATGGTAAAATACAAAATGTGCCATGCAGAATTTA
Source organism: Psilopogon haemacephalus (assembly GCA_013396835.1). Lineage (NCBI taxonomy): Eukaryota > Metazoa > Chordata > Aves > Piciformes > Megalaimidae > Psilopogon > Psilopogon haemacephalus. Next base: position 7,896 of record VWZI01023027.1, read on the forward strand.
GAAAAACGTACAGGCAGCCTAGCTATTCACTTCTCTGCGGCTTCAGTGGAATTTCCCACAGAATCACAGAATCATAGAATTAACCAGATTGGAAAAACCACCACATCCACTCTTCTTAAAAAGATAGTAACTCCACCACCTCCCTGGGCAGCCCATTCCAATGGCCAGTTAATCTTTCTGTGAAGAGTTTCTTCCCTAAAAAAAAGACACTTGTGTGAGACTTAAGCACTTAAAAATCTTTTTAATTTTATCTTTTTGTGTTGTTATAGGTGGAGTTTTTTCAGAGCTTTAGGTCTTTGTTGTAACCACATGCAGAATTAAGCTATGGATCAAACTATGAGTTTACATTGTGCTTAAAAATGCACACCTCACTTGGCAAGTTTATTTATGTTGGTGTCATCCTCCTCATCATATTCATGCTGCATTGGAGAGGTCTGGTCTCTGTCAAGGCAGAGCAGCTTGTCCCATTGTAGCAGTACCCACTGACTAGTTTCACTGTATGGATACACTAGACAGGCAGTGCTACCACTCCTAAGTGTATAATACCCGCTGTGGAGAGTCATTGTTTAATTATTACTGAAGTGATCAGAAATTGCTATCGTGGTCATGACTTCTTGATTTAAAAAAATAAATTAACTGTGGTTATTTATTAGTGGGTATTTTTTATAAAATAACCTGTATTTGCATTGTTAGCTGAGGTTAAAAAACAAATGTTACACTTTGTATAGTTTTTCTTCATTGTTTTGTTTGATAGTAGGAAAACATTTAACCTTGCTGAGAAGGTGGCAAACTCAGTTACATACAACTGGTATTTGGCAAGTTGTATCAGAAAACTGAACAAGGAAAGAGCATGTATGACCACTACCGGCTGTCACAGTATTGAATAATGAATGTTTGATGAACCCAACCTGCAAATACACATGTCCTTATGAAAGTTTTGAGTAGTGTTTGGACTGAAAAAATTAACAAAAAGAGGCCTTTGAGGGTAATAGTTACAAATATATGAAAAAAAATTATTTCTTTAGGTCTCTCTTGCTAGAACCACACCAATAAAGTTTGAAGTATAACTGCATTTTTGCTAAATGAGATGTGATGAAAAATTCATTTGTGGTCTATTGACAGATCATAATGTCGAGGCTAATGGAGCTGCATCTTTCTGATGCATCTTATGAAAATCACTTTTATTCTCAAAAAAAAATATTGCATGGAACTTGCAGGTAGATGCAATCTGGTCAAGCTCTGCGGATACCTTTGGGGTTTTGTTTTAATATCTTTGTCTGACCATTTATCACAAGAAATTAGCATTACAAAAACCAAGAAAATGAAGTTAGAATTACTCAACTTCTGCAAGCACTCTATGCACCCTTAGGCCGAGCAAACTTTTATCACTGCAGTTAAAACCTCCTTGCTAAGATAGATTCCTCTAAGCATCAGATCCACAAGTGCATTATCCCATTTCTTTGTAGTTCAGCAAGGTTCCTTGCTTTCCCTTCTGTAACTGGTGCTTTTATCTACTTGGGCAAAATCTTTATAAACCTACATCCTCAATATCAGAATTCAGGTGCTAACAATATCAAGCTGGAGGTGACGCTAATAGGATATGGTACCAGTGACTTCTCAACCAAGTCACAGCCCCGAGCAACAACACATTGCACTCCTCATTGTCTTTTTTCTAGCTGCAGCCATTACATAAAATATCTGAAGGTACCAACCCAGAAACAATAAAAATTAGCACAAAAAATAAAAGGAACATTTGTGTTCAGCTACTTCTGACTCTCCTGTTTATCTCTTTTCAGTAGGATGTCAAACTTCAGACCAGCTGTCAGATGTACTACCTAGGGCCTTGTCCCTCATACTGCTATTGAGATAAGCTTTGTTTTGCATGAAAAGTAGAGCTAAGGACGGGATGCTCAATAGCCCCAGAAGTAGGAGAGATATTCCAATTCTGGTAAATCAATATTTAGCAATCCAGTTATTTCTGTCTTTACACCCTCCTCTGCAACTCTTTTTTGTCTGCCAAAAGAAAGACATTTAGACCCTCAGTGTTTAAATTATGAGTGACAATAGGCAAACTTTGTAGGAGACGTTTGTTGTTCATTTGAGAGGCTTACGTACTCAGAAATAACAGATGAGCCCTTTTGTAACATGTCTGCAGCTGGTCAGTTTTGTGGTGGTTTTGTTTTTTGTTTTTATTTTTTTCTCTGATTTGTGGGTTTTTGGGCTGTTTTTCAAATCTGTCAGGTTGTTACATACCAGGTTGGATCATACCTTACAGGATTGTGCTAATAATATTCTGAGATTGTTATGTCATGAAGGCAGCAATTAATGTGGCTGAGTCAGGAATTATAAAAATAGAATTATTTTATTTCCCTGAAAACCCCACCTCTAAACTATATACAGAACTAGTTTGATTTATTTACAGGTTTGATTTGACTGGAAAGATCTTCATGAGGATGCTATAGACAAATTAAAAGATTTAGGGAGTCAGAAAATGGGAAAGGCTAAGCTACAAACACAGCTCTACCCCACTATTAATTGGCTGAGCAGAGAATTAAGTGGAACAGCTTTACTCAAAGTGATTAGCTAGGTACTCAGCAATGATTCCTTGCTGGGTTCTCTGTGGTTCAGCTGATTCAGACTGGAAGCCATATCCAATCAGATCCAAAATGGCAAAAATCCATGGCAGATGGCAAAGACCGCCAAAGCTAGTGATATCTCAAAAATATGGTTTCCATGAGACAGAGATTTATGGAAGCTGTGCGGTCTCCAGCAGTGACAGGGGAGAGCCAAGTTGCTGAGATCTCCCCAGCCAGAATAACAGCCAGGAAGTTTTCTGTTAGTAAGGTCCCAGAGCAGCCGGGTCCAGGTGCCGCTGGCAGCTCTCTCAAATGGACCCAGTACTTACCAAGCTTGCAAAACTGCACAGGATAGTGCAGGAGTGGGGGGGCTGTCCAAATTTAGGGACAGTGCAAAACCCAAGAGCAGTGCAAAAAGTAGGAGCTGTCTAAAGCTAGGACAGTCCAAAACAGGAACTTCTTCAAAAGGGGAGGGGCTCTGTCAAAGATGGAAACTTTAGGCATGAACACTCATGCCTTTTCCCTTCCTCTATTTATGCTCTTTTAGACAAAGTGCCAACTGGCCAATTTATACTGGGTGCNTTTCATGCAGCCTTCTCCTCCTCACTCAAACGCATGGTTGTGGGGGAGAGGGTGGGGGAAAAAGGAATTTGGACTGCTCCAGGACATTTCCACCCTGGTGGCAAATGGACATATTTGTCTAGACATTCAGTGTGAGGGGTAACAATCCCTTGTAGTTCAATGAGCTGTTATATATATATAACAATCAAATATGTATGTTAGACTTCCCATATGTAAGATTAGTATTAACAATGTCAACACATAGTAATAGCTCCAACAATATCTAATAATGGCTTAACAATAGCCCAAATAATATTTAAAAAAGCTACACAGTTAACTAAGTAATTAATTGCTCTGTTCTTAGTAGAGCAATAGTAATTTCATCATAGAGCCTTAGCTGCTCTGAATCCATGACTGCAGGTCGTGCTCTCTGGGTTCTGATGCCATCACCCACTGTCCACCCCCGGTGATATGCCTCTATCTCCTGTGTAGCTGGTTCTCCCTTTCCCAGGTGTTGGTGCTGGTCAGGAACTGGTGCTTGGCTTTGAGTCTGTCCTGCAGGGAGCCAAAACTTGCCTTGGCAGTTTAAATAGCCAGGCTTAGCAATTATTAAATGGGGATAATCCACCACACACTGATGCGGTGAGTATTTCCCTTGGTGTCCAGGGCTTCCCAGGCATGTCAACATCTAGTCTTATTTAGTGTCACGTGCACAACTCCTACAGAGGGTAGTTTGAATAGTCCACTTGCATCTGGGACAAGGATGTATCCTTAGACCTTCCTGGCATGTGGTCAGGAGGCCTCAATCTTGAGGCTTCCATAGCTTCCCCAACAATTATGGACTGTGAAGACTGCCTGAGGCAAATGGAAGTCCAAGCCACCTTTAGAGACAATCCAATGTCTTCTGATTACGCCATTTGCCTTCTCAACAACGCCATTTGCCTGAGGGTAATATGGGGTTTAAAACACCCATTTCAACCCTTCACTGCATTCTTCTTCTATTATTTTATAGCCAGAACCAATCGAGCCGCAGAGAGAATGCAGAGAGAATTATTCTGCTGCTGCTGCTACTACTGCTGCTGCTTCTCCTTCTTCTTCCATTTTTTCTTCTGCTTCTCCTTATTGTTCTGCTCCTTCTTCTGCTTCATTTTCCTGCTTCTTCTGCTTCTTTTTCTGTTGTTTTTTTTTTTTTTTTCCCTGCTTTTTCTGGTTCTTCTTCCAGTTATTATTCTTCTGCTTCTGCTGCTTCTCCTGCTTCAGCTCTACTATTTCTTCTGCTTCTTTTTCTATTTCTTTGGCTTCCACTTCTTCTTCTCCTTCTTATTCTGCTTCTTCCTCTTTTTCTGCTGCTTCTTCTTGTTCTTCTGCTGCTGCTTCTGTTTGTTCTTCTGTTCTCCTTCTTCTTTTTTCTACATCTTCTACTTATGCTTATTATTCTGCTCCTTCTGCTTCTTTTTCTGTTTCTTCTGCTTCTTCCTCTTTTTCTGCTACATCTTCATCTTCTTCTCATTTTTCTGCTGCTGCTGCTGATTCTGCTTCTTCTGTATCTGCTTCTGCATCTGCTTCTGCTTCTAATTCTGCTCATGCATATTTTTCTGTTTTGCTTCTTCTTGTGCTACTGCTTCTTCTAGCATTCTGCTTCATCTACTTCTGCTTTTCCTTATTCTTCTGCTTCTGCTGTTTCTTCCTTTTTTTCTTCTTCTTCTTTGTCTTCTTCTTCTTCTTCCTCCTGTGCCTCTTCCTCTTCTACCTCTTCATTTGCCTCTTTCTCTTCCTCTTCTCTCTCTTCCTTTTTTTCCTTCTTTCTTTTCTGTGTCTTCCTCTGGTGCTTCTTCCTCATCTGCCTCTTGCTCTGCCTCCTGCTCCTCTTCTTAAAATTAACACCAACAGCAATATTACTACTACTACTAATATAATCTAGGAAATAAATGTCAGTTTATGTATTATAAAGTATATCTATAAATATTTGCATTCGTAATAAGTAATAATCCTCTGAAACTATCTTATTAAAAAATACGCCATTTAGGTGAACATAAGATTTTGGAAGGAGATACTTCTGACTTTGTTTAGTATATGTCCTTCATCTTTCTTACCTTTGGCACAACAGAATTACACCATTCCAGAATGGTACGTGTCAGAAGTGACCACTGGAGAACATCTACTCCACTCTACCTTGCTAACGCATGTTTGCTTCTGTCACATTGCACAGAAACATTTCCAGACAAGTTTTGAAAGCCTCTAGAGAAGGAAACACACAACATTTATGGAGAGCCTCTTCCAATATTCCATTTTCCTCACAGTAAATAATACTTTTCCAATGTTTATCTGGAACTTCTGGTTTGTGCCCATTGCCCATTGTCCTATCACTGGACACCACTGATAAGAGATTAACCACATTCTCACAACCTTCACCCTTTAAATATTTATAAACATTGATAACACCTTCTCTCAGTCTTATTTTTGAAAGCTAAATAGACTCCAGCTTCTCATCATTTTGGTGTGAGGCTTTCCTGTCTCCTAATCATCTTTATTGCCCTTCATTGGACTCTCTTCAGCAGTTCAGTGTCATTCTTGAACTGGAGATCCCAAAGCTGTACACAATACTGTATACAAGATAGGGCCACACTAGGAGAGACTACAGGGAGAGAACTTCCCTCTGCCTGGTGCTCACACTTTTTTAGTGCACTTCTACATACCATTTGCCGTCTTGGCCACACAAACACACTGCTGGCTCATAGGTAACTTGACATCTGCCAGGTTTTCTTCTCTGCAGAGAATCCAGCAGATTAAGCCCTAACCTATATTGATACAGGGGATTGTTTCTTCCCAGGTGCAAGACTTCAGGAAGCTCTCCACTCAGCCTTCTGGTGTGTTAACCAATTCTCCAGTTGTGTATCTTCACCAAACTTGCTGAGAATCCACTTTGTCCCTTCATCCAGGCCATTGGAGATGTTAAAAAAGACTGGACCAAATACTGATTCCTGGGAAATACCACTAGCTACAGACTTCCAACTAGATCCTTTACTGCTGAACACAACCCTCTGAGGACTGTTATTCAGCCACTTTGCAATCCATTTCACTATCCACTCACCTAACCCACACTTTCTAAGCTTAGCTATAAGGATGCAATAGGAGACAATGTCAAAAACCTTGTGAAAGTCAAGGTAGACAACATTCACAGCTCTGTCCTGACCTACCTTGCTAGTCACACCATCATAGGAGGCTAAAAGATTGGTTAAGCTTGATGCCCACTTTGTAAATCCATGTAAACTACTACTACTAATTTTCTTTTCCTGAGCTGCCCCATCACCTTTCCAGGCATGGAGGTAAGGCTGACTGGTGTGTTGCTTTCCAAGTGTTTTTTGAAGATTGAGGGTCACAATGGCTTTCCCCAGTCCTCAGGCACCTCTCCTGTTCTCCACAAGCTTCCAAAAATGATGGAGAGTGGATTTCAGTAACATCAATCAGCTCCCTGAGCATATCACATTGGATTTGAAGGTGTCCAGTTAGCCTAGATAATCCCTAAACCGTTCATAGAATCATAGAATGGTCTAGGTTGGAAGAGACCTCAAAGATCATCCAATTCCAACCCCTTGCCACAGGCAGGGACACTAGATCAGGTCGCTCAAGACCTCATCCAGCCTGGCCTTGAACACATCCAGGGAGGGAGCAGACACAACCTCCCTGGGCAACATGTTCCAGTGCCTCACCACCCTCACTGTAAAGAATTTCTTCCTAACATCCCGTTCAAATCTCCCCTCCGCCAATTTGAACCCATTCCCCCTCATCCTGTCATTACAAGACCTTGTGAACAGCCCCTCCCCAGCCCTCCTGTAGGCCCCCCTCAGATACTGGTAGGCTGCTATAAGGTCTCCCCGAAGCCTTCTCTTCTCCAGGCTGAAAAGCCCCAACTCTCTCAGCCTGTCCTCATAGCAGAGGTGCTCCAGCCCTCTGATCATCTTCGTGGCCCTCCTCTGGACTCTCTCCAACAGTTCCATGTCCTTCTTGTGCTGGGGGCTCCAGAACTGCACACAGTACTCTAGGTGGGGTCTGAGAAGAGCAGAGTAAAGGGGGAGAATCACCTCCCTCGCCCTGCTGGTAATGCCTCTCTTAATGCAGCCCAGGACACATTTGGCTGTCTGAGCTGCGTGTGCACACTGCAGGCTCATGTTGAGCTTCTTATCCACCCAGACCCCCAGGTCCTTTTCCTCAGAGCTGCTCTCCACCCACTCAGCACCCAGCCTGGAGTTATGCTTGGGATTCCACCAACACAGGTGCAGGACCTTACACTTGGCCTTGTTAAATTTCATGAGGTTAGCCTGGTCCCACCTCTCCAGCCTGTCCAGGTCCCTCTGGATGGCATCCCTGCCCTCCAGCAAGTCAACTGTGCCACACAGCTTGGTGTCATCTGAAAACTTGCTGAGGGTCCTCCTTGACCAAGGGAAAGTTTTCTTTCCTGTAGACCTTTTACCTCCAGAACTGAGGGCTAGACTTATCAGGAAAGACTGAATCAAAGGCATCATTCAGTAACTCTGCCTTCTCTGTATCCCATCTCATTCAGTGCAAAGCTCACATTTTCTCCTTCATATATTCCCAACTCTCATACATTCTTCAGTATTCTTTGAGTAAGATCACAGGATCACGGTATGTTAGGGGTTGGAAGGAACCTCTGGAGATCATTGTCCTGGACAACCCAAATTCTTTCCTTCACACCACCCCCCCCACCCCCCTCCCCCCTTTGCCGGTTTGAATGGGAGGCAAAGAAGGCGTGAAACTGCTTCCCCCACCTAGCCCATGCAGGGATTTGGGCTGGTGATTGGCTGGGTTTTCGCTCCCAATATGAATTGGCAAATGGACACTGTCCGAAAAAGCATAAACAGGGCAAGGGAAAAGACATGAGGGTCCTCACCTGAAAAGATTCCCACCTGGAAAAGCTCCTCATTTTTACACAGCCCTGCCTTCTGAGGAAGATCCCATTTGGGCTGTTGCTGCTTTGAACGACTCCTATCTTTTTCACTGCTGTTGGGTTTTGTTCCTGACTCCTGAACTATTTTGTGCAGTTTTTGTAAGCTCAGCAAGTTCTGGGTCCCTTGAGAAAACTGCTAGCAGCACCCGGACCTGGCAGCTCTGGGACATTCCTAACAGCTGACTTTCCTGGCTATTGTCCTGGCTGGGGAGATTAAAGCAGCATGGCTTTCCTTTGTTGCTGTGGAGAAAGCACAGCTTTCACAAAAATCGCTTGTAATCCAAATCAGCCAAGTGCAGAGAGAATCCAGCAAGGAATCATCAATGATTGACCTCCTCATTGTTGTGAGTAAAGCCATTCCCCTTAATTCTCTCCTTAGCCAGTTGGTAGTGTGGTAAGAAACTGTGATTGCTTTTTCCATTTTCTGACTTTCTAAATCTCTGAATTTGCCTATAGCACCTTTTAAAGATCTTCCCAATCAAACCAGGTCTGTAAATAAATTAAAATCAATTCTGTATATAGTTTTGGAGGCAAGGGTTTTTATTCTATTCTGTTTTTATAATTCCTGAGTCAGCCACATTAATTCCTCTGTTATTCGCAACAATAATTAAGTCCGACCCACCTGCCAGAGCAGGATCATAATCTAGTGTAGGTCACACAGGAACGCGTTCAGATGGGTCTTGGAAGTCTCCAGAGAAGGAGACTCCACAAGATCTCTGGCAAACCTGTTTCAGTGCTCCATGGCCCTTATAGTAAATACGTTCTTCCTATTGAAGTGGAACTTCCAGTGCTGATTTTACAGTGTAAGCAAGTATGGGTTTACATTACTCTATAAAATCTGTAATCTATGACTAAACTTGCATTCTTTTCTGACCTTGACACTGTCTCCTTACTAATTCTGCACATTTTTTATTATTTTCCGCTTCTACTCAGCATCTTCACCATTCTCTCCTACTTCTTTCACATATTTCTCCTTCCTTCTGTCCCTGACTCTCTCAATCCACTTAACTAAACCCATTGCTGTCCGTCATGTCTTTGCCATCCAGCTTGGTGCTGTGACTGTGAAATATCTGAAGATTATTTCTTTCTGTTCAGCTTGGACAGTTACATGCTGAATAAATTAAGCAATGATTTAGAGCTGGTCCAGGAAAATTTCAGTTCGTGAGCTGGGCATGCTGGTTAAAAAAATGCTGCCAAGCCTTTATTTTCAGAGGCTTTGTCCATCTCCCTCAAAGATGCTGAAATACTTGTGTAGTGGTTTAAGGCTGATTGGAATATTCTAATAAGAGAAACTATTTTTTTGGTGATAAAAGAAAAATCATGTTAAAGTCTATATAATTCATTGGGTTGCTAAAAAGATAAAAAGCCAAAGTATAAATAATTTTCCCCTCTTTGATCTTGAGTCCTTGATCCCTTCACTTCTTCATTCCGCTCTAATCTCTTCCACTAATCTTGGCTAGCAGATAACACATAAGCCTTCTGGTTGTTTTCTGTCTAGGGGAGAGAGGGTGGCATTGGGGCCCTTCTGAACTTTCTTTGTCCAGGAGGAAAGTTTGTATTTCTGTATTATTTCTAAACTGTATATAATTGTAAACACATGTAAATATGTATATATGCTCGTAAATTTAGATTTGCTGTAAATATAGCTTTATCTTACTTTGAATCCATCTGAGCTGGTCTAGTAAATTGTAACTGGAGGGGAGGAGAGAGGGGGGGAGTTCCCAACCCACTAGAATTTGTTTGACTTTCAGTTCTCATGCCTCATGGTGAGCAGGACAAGCTGCTTCCTACTGGAAGCCCTGCAGTGTAATAACAAGCACTCCCTTGAGATTTCAGAATGCCTCTGCTGTTTCCCACACTTGGGCCAAATTGCGTCAGAGTTTTGTACTAATTCCTACCCACACAAAATTGCCTGCAACTCCTCCCATTTTCCTGACCTAGTTACTCACTCTTCTCTTCCCTCCATGGTCTGACATGGTGAAAGACTTGCCTGCAGGGATGGTTCTGGCTGCTCCTGAATAACAATGTTGTTGACAGCATGACAGAACTGGATCTGGTTTCTTCTGGGTATCTGCAGGCAATGCACCTTTGGGAACCCAGTGTCCTGGAAGAGCCAAATAAAGCCTATTGGCAGCTGCACTAGAAATAGAACAGTGCCTGTTGAGAAATGGTTTAAGAAGACAGTTCAAGAGAGACTGAGATGACTACAATGTAGAGAGAGATCTCTGTGAGATGCTGCATTTGTATATAAGTTACTTTCTTACTTCAGTGGCTCTGATGTGCTTTGGGTAAAGCTGCATTCAAACATAGAACAAAGCTTGGGCCCTTCATTGCACAAGGGGAAAAGAGTATAATTTACCTCCAAGTGAAATAAATCTTTCAGGTCAGAATCTTTTATTGATAGCTGCATTGTTTACCTCTATCTTTACAGACTCCTGGATCAATGCTTTTGTTTTACAATAGATTTTTTTCTTCTTTTTCTTTGATGGACATTGGCTCCCTAAATATCGACAACACTCCTCCAAACAGTGGAAAGAGGAGGCAACACCTTATTCTGTGCAAAAAATTCCCACCTTCAATAATGCTCTGTCAGTGACAATAACATTGGCAGTTCTCACTTTGGAAACCTGAGGAATAATGTGATTTCAGGCTATTCATACTTCGCATGTTGAAGGGTTTGGTTTTCCTTCTTTCTTTCTCCACTTTTTTTTTTTTTTTTTTTTTTTCACGAAGACAATCTGTATTAGTCAAGTTCATATTTTCTTGGCTGGATTGCTATCATCTGTCACTTCATTAATATCTCACAGCCAACAGAGAAGGCATAGGCTCTTTGCCATAGTTTTGACCAAGACTTTTCATGTCCACACAGCTAGCACTTCAGTTTAATTGATGAATTTTTAGACAATTTGTTTCTGCCAATGTCTGATTTTTGGTCCTACACATGCTGCCATCAGTACTAAAGCAATCTATACCACTCTTAGCTAGGAGTCAATGTGTCCTTATCTGGCACATAGGCTGTGATTTGGATACAATTTTCTGGTACCTCTGGTTCTCCATGGTGCTTTTCATGGCAATGTCAGTACTGCCACACTGTTTTGTTTGGGTTGGCAGCAGTAGCCACTTCTGGCAAGGGGTGAGTAGGTTGAGAGAATGATGTAGATAATATCACAATGACAGAATACAAATTTCTCCACCTCAGTGATGTCAAACTGAATGGCTTCAGAGACGGATAAAGAGAACTGAAAGATTAGCCTAAAAAAACGTGTTCATACTAAAAGGGACTGAAAATAATTAGCCTGTTTTACCATTAAAAAATGAGACAAACAAGAAGGTGTATACAGAACAGTGGAACAAAGACTAGATATCAACTGAAGAACAGGATTGTATTAAAAGGAAAACTAATGTGCATGCTTACTAGTGTGTGAGGCTTGCTGTTATAAGCATTAGCTATGTGCACACACACACAAGTAAAAGTTATGAAGAGGAGAAACTTCTAAGCTTCAGGCCATGTGCCATAAGAAAGAATGGATTTATTATTGTAGAATTTAAGACATTAAAAATTATTCCCCTTAATCATTGTCCATTTACTATCAGACTTATACAGGCTGTTACAGTTTTAAAGCCTAGTGTTTTAATTCTAAGCTGTAAATAAACTATTTGAGAGGATTTGAAAGTACATTCTAAAAGGGGCTGAAAAGTACATTCGAGACAATTTTATGTTATTTTCCTTGGTTGTTATTCTTCTATATAATCTGAGGTTGAGTGTTCTCGTCCTTCTTGCTTGCCTGCTTTTTGCACTGTTGCTCTCCCATCTGGCCTTGCCTGCTCTGTGCCAACCATTTTTTTAGGCTATTAGTAAGACTGGGAGCCAGGAAGAGATAATATTGTCTTAGCTGGCAACAGCTGGACTTTTGTCCAGAGGAGTCAGGGTTTGTACAGAGGTGTCTTTGGACTTTGTTCTGGGAAGTTAGCTGGATTTTTGTCTAGTTGTAGATGTAAATATGTATTTGTGCATGTTTATTACCTTCCATATTTAGCCAACTTTGTAAATAGTAATTGCATTTTAATTCCAAAATTCTGAATAGTGTGGTTATTTACTTTTAGGGAGTATATCCCAGACCAGGCCATAGTAATTATCATGTTGTCTCAAACATCTTGGTAGTAACGTACATCTTTGGCAATGTGTTTTAAGCCTAAATTAATAAACTTCTCTTCAAAATATAAATGGTTTTAAATAACAGAGCAGAGCAAACTGAGTAGAATATGTAGTTTTAATTTTGATCTCTGTGTTTCAAAAGCTTGTCTCTGGTGTCTTAGTTAGGAAAGAAGAAATATAGCCTTCTACATACCTGCTCTGATTTTGGTTTCTGTTACTTACAAAATATGCTATATGGCACTTCTTGAGGCAGTGATGGGAGAGTTGCCCTTGTGACATTTAAAATCAATGACAGTAACATGTCAGCTCTTTTATAAAACATGCATTTCAGAAAATATGCTTCCCAATTTAAGGAAAGATTTGTATTGACTGAAGATTAAGAATTAATTGTCTCTTCCTGAGTCATGTTCTGCATCGTTTTTTGACTGCATCCTGTCAACAAAATTAGAAGAATAAACCACCTGTAAGAGGGAAGAGTTGGTATGCTTTTGACCGGAAATTACAACAGGCCAATAATCACTAGGTCACTCTCCCAGATACCCCAGATTTCTTCCTTCTCTCTCCCCGTAGAGGTGCAAAACTGCTTTCCTGCCCCTGCCTTGGGGTCTTGCAAGCGGGTCAGCAGAGCATCCTTTTAGCACATTTTGAGGCTCATGCTAACAGCAAACCCAGAGATTTGAGATGCTATTGGCTGAGTTTTTGTGCCCACTGTGTTTTGGCAAATGAACATCTTGTCCAAAAAGGCATAAATAGGCAAGTAAAAGGTGCGAGTTGTTCTCACCTGAGACGTTCCCATCTCGAAAGGTTCCCATGTGGAAAGGTTCCTGCATGGAAAATCTCTTTGTGTTTAGAGAGCTCTGCCTTCTGAAGAAGTGCCTTGTTTTTAGTACTGTCACAGGTATGAACGGCTCCTATCTATCACACAGTTCTTGGGTTTTGTACTGTCTCTGACTTTTGGACAGTCCCTGACTTTGCACTACCCTGCAGATTTGTAGGCTTCGCAAGTCTGTGTCTCTTTTGAGAGAACTGCCGGTGGCACCTGGACCCAGCTCCTTAGGACCTTCCTAACAGCCAGTTTTCCTGTTGTTACCTGGTTGTATTGTGTTTAAGGGACTGAAGCAGCTTGGCTCTCCTGCATCACTGCTGGGGGGCAGCGATTTCTAGAGAGCTCTGCCTCGTGGTAAATACATATTTGAAATACATGACTTTGCCTTTTAAATCCCATTGGATATTATTTATAGTCAAACCAATTGAGCTGCAGAGAGAATAACATCAAGGATTTCACAATGAGCATCATTCCCCTTGTAGTAAATGAGCCAGAGATTTTATTTCAAAAGCTCATTTCTTTTATTGGATAGCAAGCGAAACAGCGCTGGGTGCAGCAGGTTCTTTCCCACACTGCACACCACAAAGAAAGTTACACTCATTTTTATACTGGTTCTTGAGGTCTTCTATCTTCCCCCCTGGTGGTTTTTCAATTAAAATGTCTTATCAGTGAATCCGGTGTCAATCTTCACCTTTTTGCTGTCATCTCGGGGAAGGGATTTGTAGACTCCTTAATTTTGTGTATTGGCAGAATGCTCTGCCTATTGTCTCTTTGGATTGTTTCAGTCAGAGCACATTCTAGTGGCGCACTACAAATACCCTTTCATTAACATAGGTATTTTCCCATTCTTCATCCCAGTTCCAGCCCCTCTCAAGTTGGCATATCACCGTCTCTCGCCATCTCCCCGCCTTAAACCACCCGCCGGCCTGTGGACTTGTCTTATCACAAGTCTGGCTCCTACTGACATTCCCAGAAATGTGTAACTCTAATTTTCTTGTATCAGCTCCAGGCCAAGACTTTGCATCCTGCAGCTCTGCTCTGGTTCCCCTGGCTTTGTTTGTTTTTCTTGGGGAATGGTACAGTCACAGCACATTCCAGTGAGTGCCCCAAATCCACTTAGGCATTTTCCCTAGCTCTTTACTAATTTTTTTATATTGACACGAATGAATGCTTTTTACCACACCCTCAATGCAGTGAGCAAGCTATTGTTCCCTTAATTCTCTCCTTAGCATATTGTTAGCAGGGTAAATGCTCTTTATAGCTTAGCCTTTTCCATTTTCTGACTTCCTAAATCTCTGAATTTGTCTGTAGCACCTTTTGAAGATTTTTTTCCAATCGAATCAAAACCTGTTAATAAATTGGAAATTAATTCTGTATATAGTTGAAGGTGGGGGTTTCTGGGAATAAAATAATTATATTATTACAAATCCTGACTCAGCTACATTAATCCCCCTGCCCTTCACAACAGTTACTGAGAGATAAGATCCAGGGGAAACAAGGCTTGCAAGTATATGCGTGAACAGTAGGGAGAAATTATTTGTAACAGGTTCTAGAATAAAGGAGGGGCTCCATACTCCTGCATTTGGCTTCTGAGATGTCCTGGATATATGTCACATAACTCTGAACCCGGCTATGCTGAGTGCCTCCATGTCTGGGTTGGAGCGTCACCAGTTAGGACCACCATGATGGTGCAGTTCTCCTTGGGAACGCCTGCATTGAGAGGATGAGTGCCAGCCAGCCCTGTGATCTATGCAGCTTAGGAGTTTTCCTGGTCAGTTAGATAAGGTGAGTATAGCCTGCTCTTTGATCAACAGAGTTGCTTGGTGTTACTTGTCACATACCTTTCTTTCTGTGATTTTAGTATCTGAGCTTTAAGAATTGTGCTTTCCAGTATACTTTTCTCCTTATGGTTTAAGCTATAATGAAGTGGTGAAACTGTACCCAGATGGGGATACACATGTGTGAGTGTGTTCCCTGGCTCTCAGAGGACTCACTGGAACATTAATGATGACAAGGATGAGGGTCAGGGAATTTAGCTGCAGGGCTTGTCGGATTGGTGCATAGCTGACAAGCTGTGTGGGGCTCTTTCCTGGGGTAGCTAGGGAGGCCAAGCCCCACATATACCTGAAATTTAGCTTCAGGGCTTGCCAGGTTGGTGCATAACTGACAAGCCACGTGGAGCTTGTTAGGAGGCATACTAGTGTGAGAGACTGAAGGCCCTCCCTTGTTTGCATCAACAAAGATAAGGATTGCTGTCTCCTTCCCCCAGACTCGGACAATGTTCCTGGCTGAATGCAAATTATCAGAGATACTGCACTTTGCAGATGCTCCAGGATACTGTGGTCTTTTGTGACTTTCCTGGATTTCTGCCTAGCACTGACTTGCAAGATATTAATCAGCTACTCTGAAGAGAAAGGACTTGTGTGTTTCAGAGGATGAACAGGTAAGCGGCACAGGCAGGGGGCCCAAGCCTTCCCTAGTGCTGCCGCTGGACCCCTGATAAGGCATGACAATGCGCAGGAGGAATTTTCTGGGGAGCTGCACCTGGACACTGATAAGACTGGGACTGGAAAAACTGTATAAAGAAGAAAATCAAGAGGAAGAACTCAGGAGGAAGAACCCGGGGAGGAGAATTCAGGAACAACAATTCTACCAGCAAGAAGATGGACTCCTGATGAACGCTACAGAGCACCACTGGACCTCTCTCTCACCCCTTCATCTCCATCTAATGGTAATATAATCCCTGCTTGTCTCCCTTCACTGGTCTCTTTTTCCTGGTCTCCTAATTTCTCTGTTATTGTCTCTCTCTTTCTCTATCTCCCACTCCCTTTTTCCGTCTGTTTTGTCCAACTTTATCCCTTAATAAATAGTTTTGTGATGATATCTGGTCTCACTTTCACAGCACAGAAATCTGTAAGAACAGGTCTTGCTCCTCTGACCAGAGATCATGTTAATCTCTGGCCTCTGGACCTTGACAACTAGTTAGCGAGATGCTGCAGTTTAGACCATTAATCAAAAGTAATGATGAAAAAATTTTTTAGTAAAAGTGCTGTAGGCAGCAGTTCTGATAAGAAAACTGAGGCATAGACACACCTACCACTATCCACATAGAACATGTTGCATGGGGGCAGGAACCTGTGGGATCAATGGGAAGAAATGGCAGTTAAAAAGAGATGACATACCTGAGACAATTATTCTTACATAGAAAGTGATTTACATTGTTCCTATATTTCTTATGTGTCTTTCAACTACAGCACAAGACTTGAAGTTTTCTTAGGAAAATGGTCTGTTAATACAACTGTTTCAACCTTCCTTAAGTTTCAAGATTTCTCTCTGTGGTAAAGATTTATGATTTTGGGTTTTTTCCAGCTGCTCAGCAAGCAAAGGTTGCAGATCAGCAAGAGCTGGCTGGCAGCTGCAAAAACACCTCACCTCCCTCACTTCTGTTGTACTCATTTCAAGGGGCACCATCCTGTTTCTGCAAGGCAGACAGGTGAAAGAGGGCCAAGTACAGCACTCATGAAACAGCTATGGAGGCAGCCTGCTACAGCGTGGCTCCCTCTCCCCCTACCCCTTCGTTCTCATCTTTTCTCCTTGGTCACAGTTTTCACAGTGTGCAGGATCTGTATTGAGTTTCAAAGTTAGTTTCCCAATTACAGAAATTATTCTCAAACTTTGCAGGTGCAGTTGAGTTTAATAATTTTGGAACTGGTCCTTCAGTTTTAATAGATTTGGGAAATTTGCTCTCCAAATTAAGTTTTTCAAAAATAACAGCAAGGAAAATTGAAGCTGAGACAGAAAAGTTTAGATAATTGACTGGGTATTTAAAAAAAATGCAGATGTGGTGGTTTAGCAGTTACATGCACCCCCCACCCTTTGATATAACCCAGGCTAGGGCTCAAAATGGATGAAAGTTGGTAAATGAAGCTTTGAATTTACAGCAATGCTCAACATACAAGCAGAGGGGTAATGGGTTCAAATTGGTGGAGGGGAGATTTGAACGGGATATTAGGAGGAAGTTCTTCACAGTAAGGGTGGCAAGGCACTGGAACAGGTTGCCCAGGGAGGTTGTGGCCGCTCCCTCCCTGGATGTATTCAAGGCCAGGCTGGATGAGGTCTTGAGTGTCCTGATCTAGTGGGAGGTGTCCCTGCCTATGGCAGGGGATTGGAACTG
>VWZI01023027.1:25198-44257 GCA_013396835.1 Psilopogon haemacephalus
CTTTGAGGTCTTTTCCAACCTAGACCATTCTATCGTTCTATATTTACAATGTATAACAGGTATTTATAGATATATAGAGTGAAAAAGTAATACAGAAACACCACATCCCTCCCAGAGACCAAAATCACTAAAAGGGGTTTCTAACCACCCCTACCATCTTTCCCCCCTTGCCTAATCTTATCTCACCATCTGTTGATGTAGCAGATAGGCATTGGTAGATCGGCCAGAGGGGTTAGCAATAGAAAAAAAAATAGTGGAATTATTGAAAATCACCTAGAAAAGGCAGGGACAAAGAAGCCATGCAAGAGGAGCAGCCACAGGACAGAGAGGCCTGGAGCACTCTGACTTATCTACATTTGGGTTACAACTCTTAAAACATTTTTTTTTCTTTCTCAGTAAAGCTGTGAGTGAAGTGACATCAAGTGTTTTCATTTCTCAGCTTATAGTCTATTTTTTCACTCAAATCCTCCAATTAGCTCAACCCAGCACAATTCATCCCTGTCTACTTCACTCAGAGTTTACTGAGAATTATCTATCTAATCTAATACAATATTTACAATAATGAATATTTACAAACTCAGTTCGTTTCGCATGGATCTTGGATGTAGGTGATTCAAAAGCTCAGAAAACAAGAAACAATTTGTCTCCTCACAGATGAGATGAGACATGAGACTCCCAGGTGACATTTGGTTCATGCTTACATACTCTAGATTCTCTTGTGTTGGATGCCAGGTATAACCTAGAACAGAGAACTCCTAACACTTGCATTATATCCTCTGAATTTAAACTCTTTCAGCTAGAGTTAGATTTCTCTGTGGAATACACTGGATTTCACCATTCTCCTGCATTACCCAGTATGTATGACCAGGATCTTCTGCAGAAACCACCCCTCAAACAGGTTTCCATTCACCTGAAGGAGAAAATACCCGAACAGTTTTCCCTAACAGATTCTTTTCACATTCAACAGGAACTCTATCACCATCCACTGTTTGTACCAAATCTGATTGTGCAGGTCCTGCCCTGTTTACAGAACCCCTACTGTTTACCAACCAGGTTGCTTATGCTAAATTCTTTTCCCAGTTTTTGAAAGTTCCACCCCCCGTGGCTTTTAGGGTGGTCTTTAGCAAACCGTTGTAGCATTCAATCTTTCCTGCAGCTGGTGCATAGTAGGGTATGTGGAAGATCCACGCAATACCATGCTCTTTGGCCCAGTTTTTCACAAGATTGTTCTTGAAATGAGTGCCATTGTCTGATTTGATTCTCTCCGGAGTTACATGTCTTCACATGATTTGTCTCTCCAAGCCAAGAATGGTGTTAGGTGCAGTAGCATGTGGAACTGGATAGGTTTCCAGCCATCCGATGTTTGCCTCTACCTTCCTTAGCACATACTGCTTGCCAGAACGAGAACAAGGTAAAGTGATGTAGTCAATCTGCCATGCTTCACCATACTTGTACTTTGACCATCTCTCACAATACCACCGGGCCTTGATTCACTTAACCTGCTTAATAGCAGTACAGATGTCACAGTCATGTATGACTTGGGTGATACTGTCCATGGATATGTCAATTGACATATCACTTGCCCATTGGCATGTTACATCCCTGCCTTGATGTCCGGATCAATCATGGGCCTCTGAGCTAAGAATAGTTCCCCTCGGTGTTTCCAGTCAAGATCAAAGTCACTGTCACTACTTGTGTCAACTTGAGAAATTTTAGCAGCTTGATCTGCCTGATGGTTGTGTAGATGTTCCTCAGAAGCTTCCTTTTTAGGGATGTGTGCATCAATGTGCCACACCTTCACTGGAATTCTCTCCAGTCGTGCATCAATGTCCTGCCATAGATCAGCACACAAAATAGACTTTACCTTTCATCTGCCAGACACTCATCTTCCAGTCCTTTAGCCAACCCATAGAGCATTGACTGACATCTGTGTGTCTGTGTAGAGGTAAAGGATAGGCCAGTTTTCCTGTTCAGCCACATCAAGAGCAAGTTAGACTGCTTTTACCTCAGCAAATTGACTGGATTCACCTTCTCCACCTTTTCTTTCAGGAACTCTCCTTGTGAGACTCCAGACTTCCACCTTCCAGCAATTTGTTGATCACTTCTACCAGACCAGGTCGATCAAGATTACCCATGAGTGCTCGTTGGGTTATCAAAGCCATCCATTTAGATCATGTTGCGTCTGTGGCATGATGTGGTGATGAACCTTTGCCTTTGAACATCCAGCTTAGAACTGGCAATCTAGGAGCTAAAAGCAATTGTGACTCAGTTCCAATCACTTCAGAAGCTGCTTTCACTCCCTCATAGGCTGCCAGTATTTCTTTCTCTGTTGCGGTGTAATTTGCCTCTGCACCTTTGTAACCACATCCTCAGAAACCAAGTGGTCGTCCACATGTTTCATTTGGAGCTTTCTGCCAAAGACTCCAAGTTGGACCATTGTCACTCACAGGCATGTACAGAATCTTTTTAATATCCAGACCAGATCATACAGGTCCCAAGCCCACTGCATGTACTACTTTTTGCTTTATCTGCTCAAAGGCTGTTTGTTGTTCAGGTCCCCATTCAAAGTGGTTTCTTTTGAGAGTTACATTATACAGAGGTTTCACAATTTGACTGAATCCAGGAATGTGTAGTCTCCAAAATCCCACTGCACCCAAGAAAGATAGAGTGTTCTTTTTATTTGTGGGAACTATTTGTGGGAACTGCCATGGTTGAGACTATCACATCCTGTGGAATGTGACAGTGACCATCCTGCCACCGTACTCCCAGAAATTGAATTTCTCTGGAAGGTCCTTTGACCTTGTCTCTCTTAATGGCAAAACCTTCTTACAACAGAATGTCAATTATTTTGTTACCTTTCTTGAAGACTTCCTCAGCAGTTTGGCCCCACACAATGATGTCATCAATGAAATGTATGTGTTCTAGAGCTTTACCTTTCTCCAATGCGTTGTGGATCACTGAGTGACAGAATGTTGAACTATGTTTCCAGCCCTGAGGCAGACAATTGAATTGATACTGGATTCCTCTCCAGGTAATGAACACTAAGTCCTGCATTCCTTGGCTATGGGAATAGAGAAGAAAGCATTAGCAATGTCTATGGTAGCATACCATTTGGCTTCCTTTGATTCCAGCTCGTACTGGAGTTCCAGCATGTCAGGTACAGCTGCGCTCATGGGTGGAGTCACCTCGTTGAGGGCATGGAAGTCAACTGTCAGCCTCCAGTTGCCACTAGCCTCGCACAGAGGCCAAATAGAACTGTTGAAAGGTGAATGAGCTTTCTCAATGACCTTTTGACTTTCTAGTTGATGAATCAGCTGATGAATGGGCAACAAAGAGGCATGGTTAGTTCTTTACTGCCTGTGATGCACAGTTTTAGTAGCAATTGGTAGTTTCAGATCCTCTATATCATGATGTCCCACAACTGCAGATTCATCTGAAAGTTAAGGTCTGATGGACAATTTCAATTTACCATCCTCAATCTCTACAGATGCTATACCAAAAGCCTATTTATGACCCTTAGGATCTTTGAAACAACCTTCTCTCAATAAGTCAATTCCCAGAATGCAAGATGCATCAGGACCAGTTACAATGGTATGCTTCTTCCACTCTTTACCAGGTAAACTTATCTCAGCCTTCAACTTAGTTAACTCTTGAGATCTACCAGTGATTCCAGAAATAGTTATAGCCTCTGTCCCTTTGCAATTTGATGGCAACAAAGTACACTGAGCACCTGTATCAACTAAAGTCCTGTATTTCCAAAATTTTGAACTGCTAGGCCACTTAATGTGTACATTCCAATAGATTTGGTTTTCCCCACTATCCCTTCCCTCCTCCTGGCTAGAGGAAGAATTTCACCCCTAATGTTGAACATGGCATGTAGGGTCTACACAATGATTGCTGCTGTTGTGAGAGAACTTGCAATTATTAGAATAATTGGAATTGCTCTGAGGAGCTGAAGAAATGACAGATACTCTCCCGGCATTGTTGCCTCTGTTTCTGCCACTCTGCAATTTCCTGACTCTCTTTGAAAAGAGAGGTTGGCCATCCCATTTGTTCACGTTCTTGCCAAATTGGTCATGCAGGATTATCCAGAGTGACACATATGATTGCTGATATCTAGGTGAGATTTGTCTCTGGGACGGAATCGCCTTGCAGGACGTGGGCATCTGTTCCTGATAGCAGAAACATGCACCCATTCAGATGATGAAGGGATGATATCCTTTGCCAGATTGGATATGGAGATTTTGATTTCCTCCTTCAGGTCTTTCATGGTATCTTTTAGCTCTGTATTCATATCCTTTAGATCTGTACCCAAAGTTTTTATGGCAGACACTAGGGTAGTATGTGACAGGCTGTCCTCTATCTCCCTCAGTTGGTCAGTGAACTCACCAACAATGAACCTTCCATTATCACCCTTTGATAGAAACTTGCTAGCCATCATGTTAGCATAGGATGAAGGAGCAAGTTTAGTAAGCTTCTTCCAAGAGCTTGTTCCAAGAGCATGTTTGAAGAGGAATGTTATCAGATACATGTATGGCATGATCTCCATAAAGCACTTCCCTCACAGCAAACTCCTCCTTCATTCCCTGCTCAACTGTGTTCCACTTCCTACCTTCCCATGGCAAGTCATCTCAAGAGGTGTATCTCATACTCACAGCCAGCAGAAGATGTGTCCACAAGATAACCACACCCAGATTGGTTGCCAGGTGTTTGTCCACTCCACTCTCCTTTTCAAGTGGGCCTAGCTGCTTTGCAGACTTGTCTCCTACCTGTAGGCATTTGCAGCAATAGTACGGCCTCTCACCAGCCAGCTTAGGATTGGCTTCCTGATTCCCTTGAATATTCCTTTCTAATTTCCCTGACCTCTCTAAGGGGATCATTAGAACCTCGGATGTCATCCTTCTCCTCCTCTTCTCCTTGCTGGTCTGTTGGTGCCTGGCCAAACAAAACTCTTCTAATAGCATTCCTAATTTCCAGAAAGCCATCCTGTCTCCTGTTAACTAATCTTACATTTCCCTCATATTTAGATCTAAGTAATTCTGTCAGCTCTTTAAGATTAAGTTTCTCTTCTTCCTCCTCTTCCTGCTGGACACCAGAGGTACCTATTCCACTTCCTAGATCTTCTTTTGACCTGTGTTTTGAGCCAGTTTTAGATTTTGTTTTGGCAGGGGCCAGTTTAACAGAAGATGGAGCTTGTAATGGATCTGAATTTTGGGAAACCTGAGCTGCTGGTACATTAGAATATGTTACACTGGAATCATAAATTTCTGTCTGAGAAGTCGAACTACCTGCAGGAAGACTTTCTGCAGCCTTATCTTTTTTTTGGGCACATTGACCCTGATTTACCTAAACAACTGCAGGATTGTTTTCAAAACCTTGTCCGGGCATACAGACAGACTCTGACATTGTTTGGAGAGAGATGTGGTGGTTTAGTAGTTACCTGCGCAACCCCCCTAACCCCCCCACCCCCCTTTGGTATAACCCAGGCTAGGACTCAGAACATCAGGAAGTTGGTAAATGAAGCTTTATATTTACAGCAGTGCTCAACATACAAGCACATATTTACAATGTATAACAGATATTTATAGATGGATACAGTGAAAAGGTAATACAGAAACACCACACCCCTCCCAGAGATCAAAATCCCTAAGAGGGATTTCTAATCACCTCTACCAGCTTTCCTCCCTTCCCCAATCTTATCTCACCATCTGTTGGTGAAGTAGAGAGGTGTAGGTAGATCGGCCAGGGGAGTTAGCAGTAGAAAAGAAGTTAGTGGAATTACTGAAAATCACCTAAAAAAGGCAGGGACAAAGGAGCAGCCACAGCCCAGAGAGACCTAAAACACTCTGACTTGCCTATATTTGGGTTACAAATCTTAAAACAATTTTTTTTTCTTTCTCAGCAAAGCTGTGGGTGAAGTGACAATCAATTGTTTTAATTTTTCAGCCTATATAGTCTATTTTTCTCACTCAGATCCTCCCATTAGTTCAATCCAGCACACAGGACAAATTTAAAGTTACTAGACAGGGTTATTTTGATATGGTTAACACATAGACTTGAAAGAGACGGTATGTGATACATGAGAGAAAAACATAGTAATACCAATGACAATAGTAATAAGTGATATTGATAGAAATAGGTATAGAAACAGTAAGAATGATAAATACTGGGTACTTAGGCTAAGTATTGAGTAATCATAATAAAGTAATTGTAATAATCAATCATGAATAATAGTGGATAAGTAATAGAATAATACAGAATAATTTGGTTGTAACTAATAAAAATAGACAATAACAAGAGGGGTGATGATTGGAATATTGTGAAAGAAATAAGTTTGGATAGATTTTACTTAGATTAATTGTTTGTAAGTTTGTGGGTTAACAGTTCTTTTTGCTGGTATTTAATTTTTCTGGGGTTTTTGGAGTGGTTTTGGGTTATTTTTTTCAGCTTTTTATCCTTTTCAGAAATTATGTTCAGACTATTAGCTCTTGGGCCATGGAGTGGATCAAAAAACTAATCCTATTATATCTTATCCAAGATGGTCAGTTGCCACTAGTATGTGGACAGCACTGAATACCCAGTTATTCTTAGCCCAGGTCCTTGAAATTAATATATGTTGCCTACATGCAACCACTGCAGAATCAGAGTAGTGAGGCAATTGGTGGTCATGTATGGTACACTGCCCCCAGACTGCCCCTGTGAAGGTCAAAGCCATAGGCCAAGATGATTCCCATGCAATTACTATCGCTGTTTCAGGAGATTCACAATGTTTCAGTGCCTTGAAGCAACTAAAGCAAAGAGGATGAACTAGGAAAAAGAGAGAATTCTTCGGATACATCATGCAGGGAGATCCAGCCTACAAATGACCAAGTGATTTGTTAGCATAGGAAAGGGATGTGCTTGTGTTCTGTCACCTACAGGTCTTCAATGGATACCAGCAAGGACAGTCAAGCCATATCATGACCTGGAGACACCAATTCCCTGACTTGGTAGCACAAACATCTCAGCTGATGATGTAGAAAAGGACACATAGGCAACAGACCCCTAGGAACCCCACAGCCACAGGCATCTTAAGGAACAAACTGATACACTTTGTTGTGGTTATTCTGCCTACACAGATCTACTTCTCCCTTGCTGTGATAGCTATTTGCCACCAGATCAGGCCAATGAGGCTCTGCGTGGACAACCATGTGGAAGGACTGGGGCTGACCAAGTACCTCCTGCCATGGTTGAGGGCAAGACTGGATTAGCCCCTGTGTCTGCCATCAAGAAGATCCTCCGGCTCTGCTGTTGCTGCAACCCAACAGGTGTTGAGTGGTGGAGATGTATGCCATACCAGACCTTGACAAGAGGGATGGATTTCTCTATTATGAAGAGCCATCCAGGAGCGAATAACAGGCCAAGGCTAACTTCATTGATGATTGTTCCTACAAGCTGGAAGTCGATTAACCTGAGACTGATCATATGCTATGATTGATCTGAGTCTGCTCACATGTATATTAAATCAGAAGACATCTAAATTGGGACTGAATACTATGATTGCCATGGATTTAAAAAAAAAAAAAAAAAAAAAAAAGGGTGGGGAGGAAGGGGCTCCTTCTGCAATTCTTTCTCTACAGATGCAGTGTTTCCTGGTTTTGGCAAGTGGCACTGAAACAGAATGTGTAGTTGGTGCTAGCAAATGTGACTAATCATTCTCACCTTTGCTAGGGCCTTGATTCAGCAGCAAACCCTTTCTTAAACATGCCTGATTGGATTACTGCTGAATGGGATGGGATTACAGCAGAGGGAAGGGGGAAATGGGAGTAATTTTTATATGTTCTTGTTGCTTTCTTCTATTGATTTCAGCTAGTGTGGCAGATATGATTGATCAAGCAATTCAAGCATTTAATGTTAAGGTTATGCCTCTCAGCCATTGTCTACTTCTGGTCGTAGAGTGGAAATGTAAGAGGGAAGAGTTGGCATGCTTTTGACCAGAAGTTACAACAGGCCGATAATCACTAGGTTGCTGAGAGGTAAGATCCAGGGGCAACAAGGCTCGTAAGTATGTGCATGAACAGTAGGAAAAGATGATTTGTAACAGATTCTAGAATAAAGGAGGGGCTCTGTCCTCCTGCATCTAGGCTTCTGAGATATCCTGGATATATGTCACATAACTCTGAACCCAGATATGCTGAGTGCCTACGTGTCTGAGTTGGAGCGTCACCAGTTAGAACCACCGTAATGATTCAGTTCTTCTTGGGAATGCCTGTCTTGAGAGGATGACTGCCAGCCAGCCCTGCGATCTATGCAGCTGAGAAGTTTTCCTGGTCAGTTGGGTAGGGTAAGTAAACTGCTCTTTGANCTGAGAGGTAAGATCCAGGGGCAACAAGGCTCGTAAGTATGTGCATGAACAGTAGGAAAAGATGATTTGTAACAGATTCTAGAATAAAGGAGGGGCTCTGTCCTCCTGCATCTAGGCTTCTGAGATATCCTGGATATATGTCACATAACTCTGAACCCAGATATGCTGAGTGCCTACGTGTCTGAGTTGGAGCGTCACCAGTTAGAACCACCGTAATGATTCAGTTCTTCTTGGGAATGCCTGTCTTGAGAGGATGACTGCCAGCCAGCCCTGCGATCTATGCAGCTGAGAAGTTTTCCTGGTCAGTTGGGTAGGGTAAGTAAACTGCTCTTTGATCAACAGAGTTCCTTGGCATTCCTTGTCATATACCTTTCTTTCTATGATTTAAGTATCTGAGCTTTAAGTATTGTGGTTTCCAGTATACCTTTCTCCTTATGGTTTTAGTGTTTAAGCTAGAATGAAATGTTAAAACTATACCCAGATGGGGGTACCCTTGTGTGAGTGCCCTCTGAAGGAGGGCAAGTTAAGGACAAGGAGGAACAAAGAAAGGAATTTTGGCAAAATAAATTAACAATGTAACCTTAAAGTCAGATAACAACATTGACAAGCACTAGGGGGGAGGAGGAAATCTGCAAAATTATCTTTACTTTTAGAATTTCAGATGAAAAATACATACCATGATTGACTGAATATGCTTTCCCTGTTAGGAGCTGACCCTGATTTTTCTTAAAAGCACTTGTAATTTGAAATTATTTGGATTGTGTCTTGGTGATTGGATAACCACCCAAGAAGTAACTTTATTGCAATGGCAGTATTGACACAAATAATTGCATATAAGTGGGAGTGAGATAATCAGAAATCTCTTGCTTTGCAATTGCTGTTAGTATTTTTTGTAATTGGCTGTAAAGAAACTCTTTAATGCTACATTTCTTCTTAGCTGCCCTCTACCATCGTTAGCACATACTGCTTGCCAGAATGATAACGGTGTAAAGTGATGTAATCAGTCTGCTATGCTTCACCATACTTGTACTTTGACCATCTCTCACCATACCATAACGGTTTGAGGTGCTTAGCCTGCTTAAGAGCAACACAGTTGTCACAATTACATATGACTTGGTTGATAGCATCCATGGAAAAGTCAATTGACCTATCACATGCGGAGCTAAGAACAGTTCACCTCAATGTTACCAATCAAGACCAAGGTCACTGTTTGGGTCAACTTGAGAAATTTTAGCAGCTTGATCTGCCTGATGGTTGTGTAGATGTTCCTCAGAAGATTTGTTTTTAGGCATGGGTGCATCAATGTGCCACACCTAAACTGGAATTCTCTCCAGTTGTGCATCAATATCCTGCCATAGATCAGCACACCAAACAGACTTTCCATTCCTCTGCCAGCCACTCATCTTCCAGTCCTTTAGCCAACCCACAGAGCATTGACTGACATCTGTGTGTCTGTGTAGAGGTAAAGGATAGGCCAGTTTTCCTGTTCAGCCACATCAAGAGCAAGTTAGACTGCTTTTACCTCAGCAAATTGACTGGATTCACCTTCTCCATCTTTTGTTTCAGGAACTCTCCTTGTGAGACTCCAGACTGCTGACTTCCATCTTCCTAGTTCCCAACCAAGTACAGGAACCATCTGTGAACAAAGCATAGTTATTTTCCTGATCAGAAAGATCACCATAGGGAGGAGCTCCTTCAATATAAATTGTTTTCTCCTCTGGAGGTTTTGTACAGCCTGTGACTTCTGGCCATTTGTTGATCACTTCTACCAGACCAGGTTGATCAAGGTTACCCATGCGTGCTTGCTGGGTTATCAAAGCCATCCATTTAGATCAGGTTGCATCTGTAGCATGATGCAGTGATGAACCTTTGTCTTTGAACATCCAGTTTAGAACAATCTAGGAGCTAAAAGCAATTGTGACTCAGTTCCAATCACTTCAGAAGCTGCTTTCATTTATTCATAGGCTGCTAGTATTTCTTTCTTGGTTGGGGTGTAATTTGCCTCTGAACCTTTGTAGCCATGACCCCAGAAACCAAGAGTAGACGACCATGTGTTTCATTTGGAGCTTTCTGCCAAAGACTCCAAGTTGGACCATTGTGGCTTGCAGCTGTGTACAGAATATTTTTAATGTCTGGAGCAGTTTGAATAGTTCCCAAGCCCACAGCATGGACTACGTCTCTCTTTATCTCATCAAAGACTGTTTGTTGTTCAGGTCCTCAATGAAAATGGTTTCTCTTCCAAGTCACATCATATAGAGGTTTGACAGTTTGACTGAATCCAGGAATATGTAGTCTCCAGAATCCCACTGCACCCAAGAAAGATAGAGTGTCCTTTTTATTTGTGGGAACTGCCATGGTGGAGACTTTGTTTATCACATCCTGTGGAACGTGACAGTGACCGTTCTGCCACCACACTCCCAGAAATTGAATTCTCTGCAAGGTCCTTTGACCTTGTCTCTCTCAATGGCAAAACATGTGTGCAACAAAATGTCAATATGCAATGATGTTTTTGATGAATTGTATATGTTCTGGAGCTTTACCTTTCTCCAATGTGTTGTGGATCACTCAGTGACAGATCATTGATCTCTGTTTGCACCCCTCAGGCAAATGTTTGAACTAATACTGGATTCCTCTACAGGTGAATGCAATTTGAGGCTATGGGAATAGAGAAGAAAGCATTAGCAATGTTTATACTAACATACCATTTGGCTTCCTTCGATTCCAGTTCAAATTGCATTTCCAGCATATCTGACACATCTGTGCTCATGGGTGTGGTCACCTCGTTGAGGGCATGCAAGTCCACTGTGAGGCACCATTTGCCATTAGCCTTGTGCATGACCAAATCAGACTGTTGAAAGGTACATGAGTTTTCTCAATGACCTTCTGGATTTCCAGTTGACAAATCAGCTGATGAATGGGCAAAAAAACCAGGCATGGTTCTGTATTGCTCATGATGCACAGTTTCAGTAGCAATTGGCAGTTTCAGATCCTCTATATCATGATGTCCCATAACTGCAGATTCATCTGAAAGTTCAGGTCTAATGGACAATTTCAATTTAACGTCCTCAATTTCTGCAGATGCTATTCCAAAAGCCCATTAATGACCGTTAGGATCTTTGAAAAAACCTTCTCTCAATAAGTCAATTCCCAGAATGCAAGACACATCAGGACCAGTTTAGATAGTATGCTTCTTCCATTTCTTACCATTTAAACTTCTTTCAGCCTGCAACTTAGTTAATTCTTGAGATCCACTGTTGATTCCAGAAATAGTTATAACCTCTGTCCCTTTGCAATTTGATGGCAACAAAGTACACTTAACACCTGTATCAACTAAAGCCCTGTATTTCTGAAATTTTGAACTGCCGGCCTACCTAATGAATACATTCCAATAGGTTCAGTTTTCTCCACTATAACTTTCCACTTCCTCACTAGCAGAAGGGCACCCCAATGCTGAACATGACATGTGGGGTGTACACAATGGTTGTTGGTGTTGTGAGAAAATTTATAATTTTTAGAATAATTGCAATTACGCTGAGGAGCTGAAGAAGTGTCAGCTACTTTTATGGCATTGCTGACTCTGTTTCTGTCACTGCAGTTCCCTGACTCTCTTTGAAAGGACCGAAGTAGGTTGACCATCCCACATGTTCATGTTCTCACCAAATGGGTCACACAGGATTATCCAGAGTGACACATGTGATTGCTGATGTCTGGGTGGAATTTGTCTCCTGGGCCAGAATTGCCTTGCAGAACGTGGGTGCCTATTCCTGATGTTAGAAATATGTAACCATTCACATGATGAAGGAATGGTATCTTTTGCCAGATTGGATAGGGAGGTTTTGAGTTCCTCCTTCAGTTGTCTCATGCCATCTTTAATGACATCCATAACCTCTGTAGTCATATGCTTTAGCTCTGTACCCAAAGTTTTCTTGGCAGATACTATGGTAGCATGTGACAAGCTGTCCTCTATCTGCCTCAGTTGCTCAGTGAACTCACCAACAGCGAACGGCCTTCCGTTATCACCCCTTGATAGAAACTTGCTAGCTAAGATGTTAGCTTTGGATGAAGGAGCAAGCTTAATAAGCTTCTTTATAAGACCTCTCCCAAGAGGAATATTATCGGGTTCATGTATGGCATGATCTCCATAAAGCACTTCCTTCACAGCAAACACCTTCAGAAGCTTCATTCCCTGCTCATTACAGCAGAAATTAGGAATAAATCCATAATTAATAGAAAAATGATAACACACATTAAATATATCACCATGTTCTTTGAATAGAAGTTTTGTCAAGGGTCAGGAACACTTCTCTTTGGCAATATAACGTGTACCAATGTGGTAGAAGAGCTCATTTGATTACTAGTATTTTCTGACTTACTAAAAGCATCAAAACCAGCATTGCTAGCTATCTCAGTAATATTAAAACCAATGTACGCAAAGATATAATCACTGAAATTCCAAAACATTCTATCAATATTCCTCCATGCCAAATCCCAGAGAAAAACACCAATTTTGGCTACAAGCCATCTATGTAAAAAACACATTGTTACAGACAAATGACAGAGACAGGTCAGCTTAATTTTTAATTTCCACGATTAATTAACAATCAAACAAAAGTAATTTAACCTCTATCCCACATTGTGTAAGCCAATTAAAAATAATGAGGTGGTTCAGTAGTTACTTGCCCCCACACATACTTTGAAATAACCCAGGCTAGACTCAGATGGCTGTAAGTTAAGTAATGAAGCTTTATATTTACAGCTTTGCACAATATAGAAGCAGATATCTACAATGTATAACAGATATTTACAGATATATACAGTAAAAAGAGTAATACAGAAACTCCACACCCGTCCCAGACATCAAAATCCCTAAGAGGGGTTTTTAACCACCCCTACCACCTTTCCCCCTTCCCCAATCTTATCTTACCATCTGTCTCATGCAGCAGATAGGTGAGGGTAGATTGGCCAGGGGGATTAGCAGCAGGAAAGAAGCTAGTGAAATTATTCAGATCCAGCGATTAAAGGTGGGGTGAAAGAGCCATGCAAAAGCAGCCACAGCCCAAAGCAATCTGACTTACCTATGTTTGGGTTACAACTCTTAAAACATTTTTTTTTCTTTCTCAGCAAATCTATGAGTGAAGCAGCATCATCAGTGTTTTCCTTTCTTAGCCTATAGTCTAATTTTTCATTCAAATCCTCCAAGCAGTCCAAATCAGCATACACAGTCAAGAAGACAGCAGAAGCAGCAGTATAACTTGTTCCTCTAGGGAATGTTGTCAGTCCTGTAGTGGATGTCATCACTGAAATAGCAAATATTCATACTGGCTGATCATATTAATGCATGTTCAAAATTGTGGTCCATTCTAAATTTATATATTGGATCTTGAGCAGGTGTAGATTTTCTACAAGCATGTACTGTACTCTTTTACCTGTACAAGAAAGCAAAAATACCTGGTATTGTGATGGGGCAGACAGGACCAATATCTTGAGTTCTTTCTACAAAATCTGCCAGGCTAAAACACTATGAGCCCTAGAGTTTTTACACATAGTGGGCAGGTTGCCTGCACCCCTTGTAACATTTGCATCCCATTTGGGTAACAGTAGTATTTTAAATGAATGCTAGTGTTTTATGTCACTTCTATGCAAATCATAGATGACTCGTTTTGATCTGAGACGCACAAATCATGATTTGGAAATTACTACTACAGCCAGATCTCAATGCATTTGCTATAAAAGGTACTTCTATTTTTAGCTACAACTAGTTGGTTAGTTGGAAAAAAGTTATGTTGGCAGAATGAGAACAGTTCTGTACTTGATATTAATTTAAACCAACCTTATCACCAAATGGCAGTCCAATCTCATACCTTCTTCTTACTGCTTGTTTATTATCTCCCCTGTACTGAGATAGCACAAGTAACAATACAGCTTAACAGCAAACCACAGTGAGAAACAGATCAACTAGAAATGCCTCTCATTTTCTATCTTTAGTTATGTTTTCAGTAGGATCAGATTTTCAACCCTGCAATTTTGCAAGTTCTTTAACAGCACAACATTTGGATTTGTGTAAGAACATTAACAGGGAGATGTGGAAAGAGGTGGGAGACAAATGTGGGTGGGTTTTTTTTGTATGAGTGAATTGAATTTAGCCTTAAAATCAGGCTTCTATTTCAAACACATTCAGAATTCTTTATCTGTGGACATTTTCCAGTTTTAATTTAATTCACTGTTCTCCTCCAACTTTGCCACAAGTAAATATTCACATATTTGTTTCTGGATAGAAAGCAACAAAAAGAACAAGATACCTTTTTACCTTTTCTTTATATATACATATATATATATATATGTGTGTGTGTGTATATATATATGTTTAACATTTGTAGAAACTTTCTCATAACACTTGTCCAGACATTCACAGCTGTAATTAGGTCTGCAGAATGATGACTGATTAACTTATCTTAGCATTATGTTTAACAGCCAAGCAGTGCTTGTGACTAGAATTTTCCCTTCTTTTGTCTTTAGGTTTGTGTGTTGGTTTGAGCTAATTGGAGAATTTGCGTGAGAATTTGGTTGGTTGGTTGGTGTTTTTGGTTTTTTTTGTTTGTTTGTTTCTTTGGGGCTTTTTGTTTCCCACTTCACAGTTTCACTAGGCTGATCAATATTTCTCCAATGGTGAAACAAGCATTCATTCCTGTTTCAAGGGGAGGAAATGGACTGGGCCTTAGGAAGAGATTCAAATAATCACTTTCTATCAGAGTGAATATGCTACTCTTGTAAAACACTGGAATCTGTGTTTAAATTCCATGCAAAAAGTAGTATTTTTACATGTCCTTTTGGCTACTTTATCAACAATAAATTAAAGATGCTGCAGTTCTCAATTCCTGAAAATTTGGCTAGACAATGTGGCTATTTTTGAGCACAGAACATTGCTGTTTAATCTTTTAGGTCATCTGCATTCCCATAATATCTTCCTCTGAGTTTTAAAAGTGTTACAATTGTAAAAATAATTTCCTACATTATGTGATTTACAGAAAAAAAAAAAAAAATTATGTAGTAAGATTACAGCAAAATTTCCTGTAATTTTACTAAACAGATCTAAAATAGTTTTGGAACACAGAATGCTTCTCACTTTGAAATATAAGTGTATCTATAGACACATCAATTAGAGTAGATTTGCAGATAATGTAACTGAACACAATTCCATTGAAGTCAGTTATTTATAGCAGATGACGTTCTAGCCATATGCTAGTACATATCTATATGTATTTGCAACACACATACATGTGTATGTAGCATACAATCACATGTGCATGTAATTATGTAATCAGGTACAATTGCTCTCTTCTATCTGCAAATTTTCCATTAGATTGGGAGAACTGAAAAACTCTCATGTACTTTAATTATTTCTGGTTATGAAACACAGTGTTTCACAGCCCTTCTGGTTTTTAGAGTCTTCCTTACTGAAAGAGTGGCAAGGTTATTTGCCTGAAAGTCATTAACTATTGAAATAAAAGAATTGGGGCAGGGACTGGGAAGCTGGAAATTTAATTTCACTGTATTTTTCCCTGGAGAATACATTCAGCTAATATTATGACTTTAAAATGTGATATGCTATTGAAAAACTGCTTATAAAGCTTTGGTATATACATGGTGTCTGGTACATAAAATCTGCAGCTCTGTGGTTTGGATCAAAAAAAGACAGCTCCCCTTTGCAATAACAAGAACGTCTTAGGGCAGAAGGCAGCTCATTTTCCTGCAGAAGCTACTGGTTCAAAGGACCAAAGACACTGGTGGGGAGAAATTACTTAAGCAACTTTACAGGCAACATAGTTGATACTAACTGCAAAACTCTTTGCCGGATGGAAAATATCCATTCACAGAATTTCAGGAACAATGTTAAATGATGGAAACGCTGGATAATTAAATGATCAGAAGAATTGTTTCAGTATAATGGAGGGGTAATTAACTGATGCAAGGTGGCCCAACCACTAATTTTAATAATAATCAGGTTCTCTTGCAATGGTCATGGAAACATTATACAGAGGAATAATATAGGATCTAGAATGTTTAAGAAATAACTAGCAAAAATGTAAACATGAAACTCAATTGAACTGGAAGAGAAGGTTCTTGCAGTCAATATACCGCTTCTGGTTAATTATACCACTTGTCCACTAGGTGGACTAAAGGAGCTCCTTTCTGCTTATGGCAAAAGGCAATTAGTGACTTTAAATATTTACTTACAAAATACTATCTCCCAACTCACGGGGCTAGCTAAAGATTCAGACAGTACCCAGAACACTTCCATGGGGTTCTTTTGGTGTCTTGTCAACTTCTGAGGCTTTTGATTCTTCCCAGGCTTCTGGGGAAAGAAGGCAGATGATCTCTGACCTGGTCCTGATTTATTTGGACAATATGTGTGTCCCTTCCAGGACTCCTTATCTTAGCAGATGTAGGCAGGAAGTCTTGCAATATGCAGAAGGCACAATGTCACACTGGTTTTGCAGGCCTATTGCGTGGAGGTATTTGGTGCCTGGTAAACTTGAGGCAGGAAGTTTCTAGGCAGTTCAGGATGTAATAAGGCAGTGAGGCAGAACACTGCCAGAAACAGAAATCAATGGCAGTGGGCAGCAGCAGCAGGCAAGCACAAATTCAATGGCAGAGCATATTGTGTTACCTGCTCACCTCTTTTTATCAACACAGGCCAAGACTTACGGGCTTTTGGACACAGAATAGCCAATCAGAATGGCAGTTAGCCAAGCTTGACTATATATAGGTTAATCCATAAGCTTGCTTTACCCAAATTTGGGAAAAACATAGGCCTTGCATGTGGCAGGCACAAGCCAAGTGTATGTACCTTGTTTACCACAGCAGTAAACAGGAGGAAAACAACTCTGGCCAAGACAGGGTCCTTAGAATCAGTGGGTCTGGGCTCTTTGTCCTCTTTCCTTCTCCCCAAAATCAGAGAGGGAGATCACAAAAACATATCTGGGCAAGCCAGTACAGGTTCAGGCCTACCATGATAATCAGAAAGCAGAAGCTCCCTCTTGATCTTTATGTCCATAACCGAAGTACTGCTTTTGCAGATAGCTCTTTCCATTCTTGAGGTTTTTTCTTTCTTCTTTTATTTATTTCACTTTTCTTTCAGCACAGGCTTGTTTGTTTGTTTATGCTTTACAAATATGCTGTAAATTACTCCCAAGTGGACAAGCGTAATTCTTTTCTCAGCCACACATTCATAAAGCCAATATAATTCTGTTGAAATAATGGATAGAATTGTACTGTTGGTTTGCAGAATGTTAGAAATAGCCTTATTCCTGAAAAGGAAAGGTATCTGTTCTTCTTTGAGTTTCCTATTATCTATATTAAGCCTCTAGGCTACTTGTTAGTTCTGTTGTGATTGCTAATGCCTGTACTTGTTTAGCACTGGGATTCTCTGCTGAATAGTCTAGACATAGATTGTTCTGTCTTGGCATTAAGTGCCAGTGAGATGCAATCAAATTTTGTACCTTCAGACCAACGTAAGTGACAGAGAAGGAGGTGATTCATCAACAGCTACTGCTTTAATGAACCTCTCCAGCTTCACAGAGTATTTGCTCTTTACCCATGATCCATATATTACAGTGTAATCCTGAAATGCACCAATAGAACATGAAATACAAAACCTAAAGGAAAAATGGGAGGCCATGTCAGTCAAAGAGTGATCACAAAGCTGACTCAGACCCAAAGCTTGTTTCCAATTCAGAATCAACATCTCTTTCTTTGTGCTTCTGACTGGCTTGCTACTACTACTACCTGTTATTTCTTGGCTTTTTCAGTACCACTTAGCACTTCCTTTAATCTGTCTTTGGTGTATATTTGATACACTTAAAGGACTTGTTTCCGATATCATAGCTTCCCATGGATCTTGATTTCCTCCCATTTTCCTCTCACTTTACTTATGTTATGCTCTTCAGGACTGTCTTTTGTTTCTGCATCTTATAATTTCTGGGAGCTCTGCTGCTGATGTAAATTCAAGCACCATTGGAGTGTGATACCTACAGACATAACTAGAGACTGAAGTCCCACACAGTGAGGCTGATATTAATATATTATTTCAAACAGTTTTTTTCTGAAATACAGAAGAAAAATACATAAAACCTACTGGAAAACTAAAAGGACAGAAGATGAGATTGAGGAGTTCTTGTAAGAGTTTAGGGAACAAAGAGGATTCAGATACTGTTGGTTGGGGATATTTCTGTTAGGCAATCCACACTAAAAGTAGAGATACGTATGTTTTTGTTCCTATTGCATGATGCATATATCTGAGGAAAGCATCAATTATGGGGATGTGTTGGTTTGAGCTAATTGGAGAATTTGAGTGAGAAATTAAACACTGTGTCACTTCACCCAGTTTGACTGAGAGAGAAGAAAGAGGATTGTTTTGAGAATGTACCCAAAACATCCAGATAAGCCAGTGTGCTTGCGCAGTCAGTTGGCTCTGGGTCCTTGCTGGCTTCAGCAGCTTCTTTCCTTTGTCTCTCTGCCTTTGAACTAATTCAGAGTAAAATCACTAAAACCATTCATTCCTTCCTGCCACTAATCTTTCTGACCGATCTTCAGCTTATCTGCAGCATCATCAAGTGGTGAGATAAGGCTGGGGGGAGGAGGGAAAGGTGGTAAGGGGGGTTTGGTTTCCCTCTCTTGGGGATTTTGGTCTCCAGGAGGGGTGTGGTGTCTGTATT
>VWZI01023028.1:2828-19961 GCA_013396835.1 Psilopogon haemacephalus
AAAAAAAAAAGAGAAAAAAAGAGAATGCCCGCGGGGCTTCGCCACCGCCATTATTCTAGGGTGTCAGTAAGGTGATGAGAGACCCCTCTTTTCTCCCTCATTCCCATCCGCGACTTCCTCCAGTCCTGGGGGTTGAAGGGGTGGCGGGGCGGATGGAGACGGCGA
This sequence comes from Psilopogon haemacephalus, assembly GCA_013396835.1. Classification (NCBI taxonomy): domain Eukaryota; kingdom Metazoa; phylum Chordata; class Aves; order Piciformes; family Megalaimidae; genus Psilopogon; species Psilopogon haemacephalus. The sequence continues at coordinate 2,994 of VWZI01023028.1, forward strand.
GAACCCGAGGCAAGAAGTAGCCCTGGATCCCCACCCTCCCGGGCGCGCCTCCGTCCTCTGCCCTGCTGCCGGCCCCGGTGTGGCACTGTCCCCGCCCATCCCTGCTCCGATCCTGGCATTGCCACAGCTGCTCACCGCCCCGGCCCCGACACGCCCCGAGACCGCCCCAGCCACGCCCCACAGGGGTTAGTGGTGGTGGCAGCAGCGGCTGCGGCTCCACTCTCCTAGAGCCGCCACCATGACGGACCGCTCCACTTTCGACACCAATGTCATCACCATGACCCGCTTTGTAATGGAAGAGGGCAGGCGGGCGAAAGGCACTGGGGAGTTCACGCAGCTCCTCAACTCCCTCTGCACAGCCATCAAAGCCATCTCCACCGCCGTCCGTAAAGCAGGCATCGCCAACCTGTGAGTCCCGGCAGCGGTGGCAGCACTCCGCATCTGCCGTCGTCCCCGTGGGTCCAGGGGCCTACGGGGTGGTGGGGATGGGAATGAGGTTCTTAGTAGATGCAATCCTTGATAGATGTCTACTGCTGATAGACATTCACACAAATCTTCAGCATCTCTGGATGTCCAAAGTTTTTAAAAGCAGCACTAGTTAGAAACAGTTAATGCGTCCGTAGTGAGCCAGGAGGAGAAGAGTTGCTCTGGAGATGCATCAGAAGGAAATTAGCACTCCTGAGATGTTGAATGTCTGAAAATGGTTGTAGATAACTAATCCCTCTACATATTTTATATATTGTGGATCAACCCCATTGTATGCTGATTGGAGCTTTAGATGTAGTAGAGATTTATTTGTCCAATAAGCTGTGTAGTGGAAAATAAAATAAGCGAATGGTCTTTGGCAATACAGGTTAACATTTATTACAAAAAATGCCAGAAAGTTGAATATTCTGGTGACTAGAGTTAATAGAATTGGAGTAACTGCAAGACAGAATAAAACCCCTTCAAAATTGACTTCAAAATTGGTATAACTGTTAGCTTTTCAATCACTATGTGCTATCTCTTTCATATGTCTCATATGTCTATCAGTAAAGAACAGAATTTCAGCTCTGTGATCTGTTTTTAGTCAGTATAAGGTCCCACTCCTTGTGTGTCCTACATGTGTGTCTGTTGGCAGCTGCCCACAGATTCTGTAGTTTGACTTACGATGTCTCCACCAGACAGCTTTGGACTTTTAAGCCTTCTTGAGGCACACATCTCTCACTGTGGGACTGCATTTTGTAATCAGTGGTGGGGTTTTGCTTGGCTACGAGGGACTATGGATGTATAGGGATTGCTGGCACCTATTTCTTTGGATCAGTCTCAGATGCAAATGCCTAATAGCTGAAGTGTGGACCAGCTGCAGACTTTGCACATGGCACCCTGATGTCCCCTCCCAGGAGTCCCCAGTAGACAAGGTAAAAGAGCCATAGCTGCTGGCCATATGGAGTTTTTACTCTGAGGATCAGGACTTGTGCATCTGCTCAAAAGCATGGTGCTCAAAGTACATTTTCTTCTAAAAACACTTGCTTATTTGCAGAAAAATATTCAAGCCCCACTAGCAAAGAGAGCGAGGAAGAGAATTCTCTCAGATAGTGCAGTATACTGCTAAAGTAGTGTGTATAGCATTATTGCAGAAAAGCCTGAAACACCAGTATTCAGTCAAATCAATAGATCATATCTGAAGGACATAAGAGTAATCTGAGTGAGTGCGGAGCAGGCTGTTGTTTTTTAAGAGTCTAACTTCCCCTCTCTCTGTTTTGCACGCTGTAGAAATCACCTATCACAAGGTCTCCTAATACTTCCTGATGCAGGTTTGTTTGATTCTGCCTGGACTAAAGGGTTTTATTTGTATTTTGTATTTGTAGTTCTTGATTTTATTCCCTATGAAATGTTTCATACTTCTAATCAAAACTGAAATCATTGAACCATAAAAATGGTGACTTACCTGTGAGCCGAGTATTCCATTGTAATTTGTACATCATACTCCTAACCAGGAACAGAAGTTGTAGCTAACTGGTGTCATCAAATTCATTGTTACTTTTCAAGTTTTAAGTTTTCTAATGAAGTCTAAGCTTTTTGGGTATTCAATTAAAATATTGAAATCTAAAATTCAGGTGATTTCTTGTTTTGCACTCTTCACTTCAAAGTCTTCTTCCATCATGACAAATACTAGATTATCTCATTAAAAATCCATTGAACAGTAAATAAGAAGCAGGCTTAGAGAACTAAGATCTCATCCAAAAGTCAGTTTTATTACAAGCATAAGGTTGCTGGAAACAGGGTGCTCTGAAATATGTAGTGCTCTGTTCTCACTAAATCCTCTCTCCTTGCCATTGCTCTAGCTATGGAATTGCTGGGTCTACCAATGTGACAGGAGATCAAGTAAAGAAGCTGGATATCCTTTCCAATGACCTGGTGATTAACATGCTCAAGTCATCCTTCGGTACCTGTGTTATTGTGTCGGAAGAAAACAAAGATGCTGTGATAGTGGAAGCTGATAAAAGGGTTAGTAACTTTTAAATTTCTCTGTTCTTGAATTAAAATCAGACTTTACCAAAGCATTACTTCAGATCTGAGAAAGTGAACCTGAGCCAAAGATTTCAGAAAACACATGCTTTTCTGTGCTGGCAAATAAAGGAGGAAGGAGCAGGTGGAGAGAGTGCCAGTCAACACTTGGCCTTTCTGTTGTTTCTGCTCTCAAGGCAGGTGTTTGTTGGTTTTACTTCTGTTGTTCCTCCCCACCTTCTTTTATTCCCCCCCCACCTGTCTCCTAATTGTGAAAGAAACTTACTTCTTCTTTTGTCCATCTAATCTCCAGAGCTATTCTCTGAGACAGTAAAATCCTTTTGTGAAGTAGCTTTAGCAGTAGGACACTGAGAGTCTGATTTGTGCAGTCAAATCTCAATCTCTTTCAAATATTCAAGAATATTCTCCTTGAAACATCAAGACTTACCAACAATAGAACAAAAATACTTTCCCTTATTTATTGTTATTTGTATTTACTTGTTAAGTGATTGTTCCTTTTCCCTAGCTAGTATTTTGGTATGATCGTGTAAAAATCTGGGTAAAAATTTAGCAAAAATGAACAATAAAATATGATTTAGAAAGTATATCAATGTTTTCTTCATCAAAACAATTTTCTCTTCCTCTTTTTGCTGAAAAATCTTCAAAATTGATTTATAGGTTTGAGATTAAAGGAAGATTGCTTGGATGATCATTTTAGATCTTCCAAGATTACTGACAGAGGTTCAGTGTTAATGCTTTTCTATATTTTTGCCTTTTTTTTAACCAAAATTCCTACCTGCAGAGTAGAGAATTGCTGAACTTAAATAAATTTCTAGCATATGGGAGGAAACCAAACAAAAACTAAATAAACACTTACTGTTAATATACCTTATTTATTAAAATGAGCGTGGATAAAATAAGGGGGTGGGAATATCCCCAAAATCAGGAAAAGACTGCAGATAGACTAAGGTAGTTTCTGACAATCTGTCCTCTCAGAGCACAGATAAAGTGAAATGTGTAGTTTCAGAATGTCAGGTGTTAAAGGTCTTTTTAGTGTTTCTATTTTTAGCTCTGCATAGAAAAGGCTGGTCTTCTTCATTTGTCAGAAGGCTGTTTTGTTCTATGAAAAACTGTAGCTTAAATGCTAGATGTTACAGGATGTCTATCAAAATGGATAAGCACTAATTAAATAGGTGAAGCTAAATTAAGAATGAAAAAATATTCTCCTTATGTATATTAAAAATCATGCAGGAAAGCTTCACCTTTCCTATGTCATTGTCAATTGCTTGTTTTAAAGATTTTCCAGCTTCTTCTCTGGCACAAATCACACAGTTGTAATCCAGAATGACACCTGGGCCAAAGATTTGTAACATTTGAATTCATTTTCTTCATAACCTATAGAAGCCTTTTCATTTATATTGCCTTGAAAGTGTCTGAGAAAATCTAGCTACTGAAGTATGTACACAGGGGAAATGGGTAAAAAATGTCACTAACCTAGTTGTTCCCTCTTTTGCATTTTCTAGGGTAAATACATAGTCTGCATAGACCCTCTAGATGGCTCTTCAAACATTGACTGTCTTGTTTCCATTGGGACCATCTTTGCCATCTATAGAAAGGTAAGATGCTTCCATTTAGGACAGATAAAACTGTTACTGTGCACCTTTTGATGAAATGTAATTGTGTGTGAAGACAGTAAAATCTAACTAAACTTGTTTATGAAAGACACTTTCAGGACCAGCAAATCTGCAATTTCAGACACTTGTATAAAACATTTGTGAGGGATTTGCATTAGTCTCATAGAAGAAGAAGAACCTATATTTACATAGAAGCCTGGCCGATATTTAATTATCCATCTAAGCTAATTGCCCCTTTCAAACAAATCACTTCTTGGATTTTATGAATATTTGTGTTGAGACAAAACACCACAAGGCTGTCATCTATTTGGGGAATGTGCTGTCAGGTTTTCCTGTTCTCTGCACTAATAGTGCTGTTAGCTTAAGGATAGGCTTCAAACACAAACCAGAGCTGAAACATGGCATGTACATTTGAAGTGTCTAATTCACTCCGAAAGGCAGAAACATTGTCTGAAGGAGCACGAAATACCAGACTTGCAAGTCACAAGGTGAGGGGGAAAAGTCAGTCAGTTAAGACACACCAAACTGTCTATTTCACTCATCTTTTGTGTGTTGTCACTCATCCCGAAGTAACTATTTTCAATTTCATTTTTGTGTGAAGCAAAAGAAGCAACAACAAACCAAACAAACAAACCAACAAACAAAAATCCCAAGTGCTTCTGATTAGTTCTGAACTCTATGAGTCATATTTTATTTCTTGCTTTTCAACTGTGCTTTGGAGCTTTCCTCAGAGGTGTGTTCATCATCACCCACAAGCAGGTACACAGCTTTATATTATCTCCTTAATCCTTTCCTCCTTCCTGCATTCCAACTAGGCTTATACAAGAGCATTTCTAGATCAATGTATTTGTCTGTCTCATGTAATTTGTATTAGTGCATCCGGTAAGAACCTCAGCTGTGGATCATGGAAGTGTTTGTTTTACCTCATGCACGGGTATGGAGTCCAGTCATGTACAAACTACAGAAATGAAGTAAAGCTGACTATGGTCTTCTTACTCTAGGTGTCCCCCGATGAACCTTCTGAGAAAGATGCTTTACAGCCCGGGCGTAATCTTGTGGCAGCTGGCTATGCTCTCTATGGGAGTGCCACAATGCTGGTACTGGCTACTTCTGCTGGGGGTGTCAATTGTTTTATGCTGGATCCGGTGAGGATGTCATTGTGTCTTTTTGCCTCTTTATTAGGTTTGCTCCCCACCACCACCAAACCCAAACCAACCAAACAAAAAAATAGAAGAGTAATTTTCAAGCTAGTAAGGAGAAATTAGGTACATTTAATGCCCTGTCAGGAATAATGCCAAGAGATTTTTTGTTTTGCCTGCCTGCTGCGGCAGTGCTATATGTGATTCAATAACAGGAAGACAGCTGAGTCAGTGAAACAAATATCCTTCTTGTGCCATCTGGTATTTAAAATGAGCTGTTTTCTTCAATGTAGAATGCCCTTAAAGACTTAAAACTTGTTTAAATGACCTTTAAGACTTTGTTTTTTCCTTAATGCTAGGACCTTAGTAAACAAGGGAAACATAAATATTTAACCTTCTTCTGTGTTTTCAGATACCACCATGATGTGTAAAAGAGTAAGTGCTGTATGTGGGTGTGTTTGATTTTCTAGCATGCATTGTCAGTATGATTTAGAAAATAAAAGTCATTGTGATTATAGCATAAAGTAGTTTGCTTTTAGTGACCCATTTTTTGGGTAATCAGTTACACAGGCTGCATCACTGACCAGTAATAAATTTTCAGAACCTGATGTGGGCGAGCATCATGAAATATAATTTGGTGCCCCTTGTTAAGTAGATCTATGTATTTTTGGTTATATTCAGGTGGTGAATTTAACTTTGAGCATGCATGCATGTTATTTTATTTTTAGTCCTGACTTGAAAACTTAGAGGAAACTAAGCATACCACCCCTTATTTACAGTGATTGTCTTTCTTGATTTCAGGCTTCCAGTTAGTCCAAGCTAAGAAAAACTGGAATGTATTACTGTATACAACTATTTGAAGATGTTTTTGCATTCCTTGAACTGGTACTCTCAGTTTTCTCAGAGCTGCACTTTTGTTTAAGTCTAGTAGAAAAGAGTAGAAAAATAAATAAATTTACAGGCAGCAGCAGTTTTTTGATGCAGAAAAATGATAGAGAGCTGGTAATGATAGTATGAAGAAGTTTTCATGACTTCAGGATTTACGCTCTGAACTGTGTTTTAGGGAAACAAAACACTTCTGCACATACCACTCTCTCACAGTTACTGAATTGGCAGCAGTGGTGTGTTTTTCCTAAACTGTGTTTATGATTGGTTTTTGCCTTGCTTTGTAGATAAATGAACAATTAACATTAACAAATAGGTTTTCTTTCTTGTTTTGTTAGGCCATTGGGGAATTCATTTTGGTGGACAGGGATGTGAAAATCAAAAAGAAAGGAAATATCTACAGTCTCAATGAAGGCTATGCTAAATACTTTGATCCTGTAATCACAGAATATATAAAAAAGAAGAAATTCCCTGAGGTAAAAGATCCAGATTTAGAGAAACTTTCTGATGACAAGCTGCAATTGCTATTTCCAACTTTATGATCGATCACTGTCTCGTGCCCTTTCCTTTCCTTTCCTTTCCTTTCCTTTGCACCTTCATGTAGGGCTGTGACCAAACATTTCACTGCCGTTCAGTGTACTGCACTGCACATCTTTGGCATTTGTTTTTGGTGTTTGGTTTTATTTTTTATTTTATTTTTAAATCTTCTTTCCTGGCTGAGTGCCTAAGTAATGGTGCCAATGCAAAACTAGGAATTTGTTATATAAGTAAGAGGAAGTCTCATTTGTTGATGTAGAAATTTAATCAACATGTATGTTGGATTGCTGCTTCCTCACTGCAGTGTCCAAGTAGATGTAGAGCCAAGTGGGGTGGCAGTGGATTATTGCTCAGTAGTAACAGAAGCTGGGTCCTGAGGAGGCCTCTCAGAAGAAGAGCAAGCTCAGTTTCAGGGACCACTTTGTAGCCATACAACTTCCTGCCATCAGGTGGCCTGAAGCTCTAAGGTGTGCTTCTAAATACATGTCTGTGCTCATGCCTTACACCTGTCATCACAGGAGTTATTATGTTGACAATGATGTATCATGTATTGTTTAATGTTTACTGTTGTTAAGTGTTTGCATCTCTGCTTGATGTCCTGATCTTACTTTGAGAAAAGACTGGTGTTTACATCTGGCATTTTGCCAGGGTTAGTGTGTTGTTTATTAAATTATTAATAATGAATAGTTATTAATAATTAGATATTAAAATGTACTATATCGAGTATAATAAAGACATAATACCGGTAGTCAACTATTAACTTTTTGTTACCAAAAAAAGCTGTAGAAGATGGCAAAAATGGGTAGAAGTCGGAAATATCACTTCTGTTTCTCCTTGATATTTTTTCTGCTACAAAAGAAAAATCCCCAATAAAGGTTCCTGGTTCTTGATGGGTTTGCTGCTAGAAATGCAGTATTTTCCAAGGTTCAGAGCTGATGGAGAGCTGGGAGGTATTTCCTGTTGCTGATACTACCACTGACCTATCACAAAATCTTCTGTCAGTCCTTTGCCTTGGATTTTTCCAGTCAGAAAATGAGGAAACTGACATTTTCTCCAAAACTACATTGAATATTGTCAATGAATCACAATATGGAGGAGTTAGATATTGGAACCTCTAAATGGAAGAAGGGAGGGGCCGGGGGGAAATCAGCCTGGTGTGCTTGAAAGTTAGATTTATGTAAATGTCTCTGTACAGGATGGCAGTTCACCATATGGTGGGAGATACATTGGATCTATGGTGGCTGATGTGCATCGCACACTGGTCTATGGAGGAATCTTTCTGTATCCTGCTAACTCCAAAAGCCCCAAAGGAAAGGTAAACCTGAATAAGCCCAATTATAGAAAATGTTTTGTTATCTGGATATTTCACAGATCAGGATTTTGATTGCAGAACATGTGTTTTATTAACCAATAACTTGTACCATTGGTGTGTGGGCATGGCCATGCCATGCATGCCGTCACAACTGACAGCAACCTCTTTTCAGACACTCTGTTACCACTACACTGACTACTCTTTATCCCCAAACATATTTATATTATGGAATCTACAAAGGATGTACTGTATCATCTCAGCCTGAACTGTGTTGGCCCCAATCGAGTGAAATATTGTAAGGCAAAGCAAACAACCCACATTAGCCTGAGCTTCCACTTCCAAAGCAGTGTGTAAGAAGCCCCGGTGTAGTATGCCTCTGTCAAAGGGAAAGCTTGCTGCACCTGGTACTTTATAAAACTGCCTCAGCTGGAGGAACCATGCCTGACTGCCTCTGCCAGGACATGTCAGTCAAGGAAGATCACACACGGACTGATGAGGGGAATGTTTATTCAGCAAAGACCTTTCATCTGTTTTGTAATTGTCTGTCAATTATTGTTTCAGATTGCAGATAAGATAAAGTTATTAATTAGAGAAACCTAATGGCACACTCAGGGCCAGTGTTTTTGTTCCTTTTCACTAAGACCTACATGGTTTTCTGCCTTGTTGAGTGTTGTGTAAATAGCACAATACAAACACAAGCTGTGGAGAAAGCATTCAAATTGAGCCGAGCCAACATTCATTGTGTTTTTCTTAAAATAAGCATCCACACAACTTAATTCTTGAGTCAAAGTTTACATGAAATACGGAGTACTCAGAGTTTCAAATACTTGGTTTCAAATCAAACTCCAAATTTTACATTATTTACATGTCATGTTTCTCAACATCGCTTGGGCTGACCCTTTCCGTTTTGATTTTTGTCTTCTAGCTGAGACTGCTCTATGAATGCAATCCTATGGCTTTTGTTATTGAGAAGGCCGGTGGAATAGCAACAACTGGGCACCAAGCAATACTGGATATAGTGCCCGAGGACATCCACCAAAGAATGCCTATTATCTTGGGATCTCCTGATGATGTGAAGGAGTACCTTGAGATAGTGAAGAAGCATTCATCTAAGTAAAGAACACTTGCTGAAGTCGCTGTGTGGATGGGGAAAAAAAATTGCCTTACAGCTGGACCAAAGAACCAACTGCAGTACTGCAACATGGAACTTTCTGACCTCTGTAGCAAAAGAGCGAATGAGCCAGATTTTCATAACATTTTTTAAAAAATTGAATATGGTGCAAAGAAAGGCATTAAAAGAGTTGCATTAAAGGGAGCATTAGAAGTAAAAGCAAAGGGGAAATACGTTTGCTTTATCATGTGATTACAAAAAAGCCACCATGCTATAGAAGCAAATACTGTGTTGAATTACATAATTAGGGAAAGACAGCTTTCTTAGCTTTCTTCTCATTGGAATGTCTGACTCTGTCCTCTTCTAAAAGTCTTGTAGGGGTGACTCAGCAGCCTCTTACAGTGAGTGGCTTTTCCTAGACCAGTTTCCAGTTCTTTGGGGATAAATATAAATGCATGGACACTTTCACATGTTGTTTCTAGGCCTCAGAAGCTACTTACTGTACTTCAGGTTGGGCTTATTTTTACTGAGAATTAACACTTGTGAGAATTGACACTGTTAGGATATGTTAATTCTGACATATACTGTTAATACTGGAAATTGGCCATCTATGAGATCTAGTTACACAAGGATGCTAATGATATTTTGGAGATGGATTTTGAACTGTATAAGGAGATTATGTAGACCACTTGGTACCATATTGCTGTGATGAGACTGCTGTCTTTGCCAGAAATTATGCTGCTTGCTTGATGAAAAAATGAACCTCTATGTTATTAGCAACCCTTACTAAGTGTTGTTTCTGTGACTTTCTGAGTGTGCTTTACCATGGAAAAGGGTTCCCACAATGCATACTGATATTTTATATGGTGGCTCTGAGCATACCAATAGGGACATGGTTTTAGTGCTGGATGGGCTGTCCATCTAGGTGTAGTTTATTTCTGTGGCTTGCAAGTTTTTTTAATCAGTCCAAATCTGCAAATATTTTGCATTTCTCCCTGCTCAGTTACCTTCACCAAACTGAAACTAAGGAACACATCTATCACATTTGGGTAGACTGCCACTGAGCATTTATGGAAGCCACAACCTGGGGGCTCCTGTTTATGGGTGCAATGAGATATAAACCTGCCTGTCTGAGGATTTGGCATAAATCAGTACAGACAGCCTGTTTGAGAATTTTTTTTTTTTTCTTGAAAAAAAAGAGTGGAGAGGGACCTAGAAGCTGTGGTGTGAAGGTATGCTTGGAGAGGGATCACACACAAAAAGTCCTTGGAGGCCCTTGTTCTGACACAAGTTGTGTTTGGGGCATTTGGAGGCATGCTGGTAAACCTTAGAAGGGCATACATATGCATCTGTTCTCCTAAGTTATAGCATTTCTGGCAGGGACCAACTGGTCTGTTTCCTGCTGAAAGTGCCATTTCTGATGAGACTTGGTAAGTGAAGATGTGAGTTTCAGGAGTCTGAGCGCTTAAAGGACTGGGGCAGTCCTGGAAATCTCCGCTGAGCTCTAGTTGTGCTGGACTCTCACTTTTCATGCTTTGAGGACTAAAGTCTGACGATACACAGGATCTGGCTTCTCTGTAGGCCAAACTCTGCTCTGGGAACCAAGCAGACTTTTGCTTACATATGTTGCCTTGACATGGCACCCTACAAACACTGCCTGTGCAGTATGCTGTCTAATTTCTCATTAATTCCCTTCTGGGAGACAGCTCAAACCCACCCAGCAAAGTGCCCTTACTGTCAGTTTGGGGAAGGTGAGGAGTTACTACTGCAACCTGTGAGTACTCTGCCATGTTATAGTTACAGCTATTCCTTGGCTGTAGTCTGCCCTCAGCTTCTTTATGAATGCACAGTCTGTCTCTATCTTATTTTTAAGGCAGCAAACTGGCAGCAGATAAAGGTTATAGAAGGAAAGGCAATACTGCCTGTCTTCACTAGATCAGTTTCCAGGATTCTGGTGTCGTCTGTAGGCTAAAATGTTGTAGTTAGCATTTTTCATGTTGCCAGGTCAGTTTTTCTATCTGTAATACGTAAGTCCACATTTGAACATCATCCTCATGTAGCCAGTAGGGAGAACTATTCAGTACTCTCCTTCCATAGACCCCTTTCCAGAGCTTGCCTTGCATGTGGGGTGGAAGGGTAGGTTTGTCACAATGTCTGAACTTCACCCCCTACTGCACTGCCCCCCTCAGGATGAACTGTGGCATTTGGTGAAAGGTCACTGGCTCCAGTTTCAGCCAGCACCATCCAAGCGACTAACCTTTCAGATCAGTTAGAAACGGTGTCACCTTTAGGGCATACGGCTACCCTGTCTGCCAGTGGAAGTGTGAATCACCCCTGAGGGCTCCTGAGTGATTTTTGTACTAGAGGGCAGATCTCCCACAGAGCTGAGATGTTTATTTTATTAACCTTCCTAGGCCGTGCCAACCCATTCTACTGGGTCGTCCTTAGTCTTATAAAAAATTATCACAGATTTTTGAAACTATCTAATTACTGCACCTGTCACCCCATGAAATGTTAATTATTTCTATAGCTTAATAATTCATGCCTTTGTCATTCAGTGAAGCCACAGGATTGATCAAAACAGGGTAAACTTTTCCTGCATCTGAATCCTGTGCCTTTATTTCTTTTATTTCTCTTCTTGCTTCACTACTGGCTGCAGTATTTCTGGAAAGCTTTGTTGAGCCTGTGTTCTTTACCTATTAGTGAAAGTTACGTTCTTATTGAACGAGTATTAATTGAGTAGCAGTTTAAACCACAGTAAAAAATATTCAGTACTCATAACAAGCATTTGGAGATTTTTCAATTGAAAAAGAAAAAGAAAGAGGTAAATCATGGACTTACTAGGTCTGTGAGCACACTTTGAACTCTAACTTGAAAACAAACTTTCTGGTAGAAGATGATCTGCACTTTGTCTTTTTGACCTGTGTAAAAGATCACTTGGAGTCAACAGTAAAAATACCACATGTGGTATTCTGACAAATGTTAGAAGTCATAGGCCAATCCCCCCCTCCAGTTTTTATTTGCTAAATTGATTTTGTGTTCCTATGCGGTTCTAACTACACAGCAGAGAGTTTTTGCATTGAAAACATTTCAGTACTGGTCAAGCTGACAACTGCCATGACGGTGAAATAATGTGCAGAATGCAATAGCTGTGCTTTAAGGCAGCAGATCTGTTGGTATGCAAAATGTGAAACCTGTCCCCTTCCTTTATTAATAGTATCATGCCCTATTCAAGAGCTCCATAAATATGTTATATTTTGTCTTTATACAAAGTCTGTAGAACAGAAGAAAACTTCCTAGCCTGGCAAAAGTACTCTGGAACATTTGTTCCGTGATGTGAGTAGTACTGTATACTTTTAACCAGATGTCAGTGGTAGAAAAAAAGACATCTTCAAGATTGTTTTCTTCCTCCACCATTGCATTAGAGGATGTAGTGCAAAGTCTATCTGTTGCTCTGCCTGAGGAAGTTTGCTTACCTGTCCTTCTCCTTAGGATGAGATTTCAAAAAGATTCCCAAAGCTAAGCACATGGAATTCAAACTGCCCTGAACTGAGTCTTTCTACTTGTTGCTAGTGTTCAGTGTTGTTAGTGTCAAAGACTTTTGCTTGAGGCTTGTTTCAAAGTAGAAAACCTTAGCATTCAAACATCTTTACAATTCCTCAAGTAAATGCTTTCAGGAAAATACGAAGAAATGCTAAATACTGGTAAAGGAAAGCAAAGGGAAATAAAAACCTCTTGGCCTGTATTTACATGGTACACTACAATATCAAAGCTGATGTAAAATTTCGTTGTGTGCATTATGACATAATTATGACCCATGCTTCAACCAGATAAGTTTAATTTGCATATTAGTGAAGTCACAATTACTTTGTAACCAGTCAAGCCACAGCTCACCAGTACTTAGTGCCATGGTTTAGTGGATTAGAAGGGTTAGGTGATAGGTTGGACTCCATGGTCCTAGAGGTCTTTTCCAACTTGGTTAATTCTGTGATTCTCATTCATGCAAGCCTTGTAATATTGCAAGTGTCCCAGACTTTAACAGGCACATGTCTAGATGCACCCTGTACATTTTGTTGATTCCCTGAGGTTGTATCATGCACCTTTGAATGCCTTCTCCACTGAGTGAGCAAACAGAAATAAAGGCAATATGGGAAGGGAAATTTACTGTCTGGAGTCACAAAAGAGTGAGTGCTGTGCTGTGGGGCACTATGGCACGCATGGTAACTGATGCCCTGCAAACTGTGCGCTTTGCCTCAGCTGTGCCAAGCTCATTGCTGAGTGGCAGCTGCAAGAAAGAAGATTCAAACTTCAGCAGCCAGTAAGAATTTTGCATTATAAGCAGTCTAACACACAATTAGGATGTTGTTGTTAGATCGGCACATCACTAATTTCAGTGTCTGGGGAGGGCAGGCAAGCAGTGGTTGCTCAGCTGTAGTCTCCTTTCGAGATCTTTTCTTGCATCCCAGAGGCACTGTGGAGCCAAGCTGGGGTGGCTATTCTAAGCACTCGATCACATGGTCTCAGAAACATCTCTATAAACTGACCAATAACTCAGCCAAAAGCTTCACTTCAAATTAAAACAGCTCCCCAGGATCTCAACAGAGAAAGCAAGCCTCTTGTGAAGCTGAGGGGATAGGAACGCTGCTACCCAGCAAAGATGTCTGACCAAAGCCCCTTTGAAACAGATATGCTAACCCTCACAAGATTCGTTATGGAGAAGGGGCGCCGCGTTAAAGGAGCAACAGGGGAGCTGACACAGCTGCTCAACTCCATGCTGACTGCCATAAAGGCCATTTCCTCCGCTGTCAGAAAGGCAGGACTTGCCCACATGTGAGTCCTACCTAGCAATATGGGGAGAAAGAGGATGCAGAGAGACAACCGCTTGGACAGTAAGGCTGGGGAGTGGGCAAAGATTCATAAATACATTAGAAGTGTCTTTTTTTAAGCTGAATCAGTGTTTGTACGAGGTCAGAGCTTGGATTATCAAGAGTGGGAAGGAGATCTCTCCTTATGGAGCATCTTAATACTGGGTGCAAGGTAGACATTTAAACTAACTGCTGTTCTGTAATATTTTCCCCTGAAAATATGTCAGAGCTTCAATGCACTGCTAACCTTGTTATCTCTTGTAAATCTTGATAGTGATCTGGTTTTAAACCTACTGTGAATCTGCAGACTATCATGCTGTAATATTTTTAATGGAGACTATCACACTGTGATAGTTTCTGCTAACGTGAAAGCCTAATGGTGAATTCTGCAGATCAGGGCTTGTCATATCTTGGGAAGCTGATATTCTGCCTGACTGCAGTACAAGTAGTGACCTAAAGCAACAGCCTTCCAGACCCTCTCCTCCTTCCTCAACTATTTTCAGGGTTACAGGTGTGGAGTCTTTAAAGGCCCTGTATGAAAAACAAACATAGCAATTTGGCATGTAGTGGTTTAGCAAAGAGAATAAAGAATTGTCTTAGGAAAGCATGGAATGAACCAAGCTGTTCCAGCTGAAATAGCTGAAATATCAGCATGATTGTTTTAATGATGAACTACCTGAGGTAATTCAGAGAGCTGGAATGTCCTAATAAAGTTATATGTTTAAAATATACATATTCTGTGATGTATTGAAAGATATGTTTCTCTACATGTCTGTGTAGTTATGTATGCATGCACGCATTAAAAAGGCAGGAAAAATATTAGTGTAAGAAACAACAACTTATAATTAGTTCTTTTCTGGTTTTGGGGGGCTGGGTTTTTTTCATTTTGGTTTGGGTTTTGTTTCCTTGTGTTTGGTTTTTGGGGGGTTTATTTGGCTTTTGTGGGGTTCTTTGGTTGGGGCTTTTTTTGTTGTTGTTTTTTGGAGAGGGGTTTTGTCTTTTTTTCCCCATCGAAATACCAAAATGTATGACACATTGGGCTTTTTTTGTGCTTCTGTGATGTCAGCATCCTCAGTAATCTTTTTAAACAAAGAATTCAATTCAGTAGTACCCCTCTCACTTTATAGACATGTACTGTAATATGCAGAGAGGATGTGAGACACAATCTAAGTTAACAGCAGTATCTGGCTCCTGTGCCCTGACTGTTAAACTATACTTTGTCTCCAAACTTAATAGATGAAGCTGAGCTATTTCACCTCCCTGACTTTTAGGAACAGTTGCTTTATCTCATTTTTGTCTTTCAGTGTGCAGCCTCTGAAGTGTTTAATAAGTGGGGCAGACTATTTGGTATATTAGACATGGAATAGTCATCTAGCTTATGGGACACATGGCCATTATGCTAGAAGAATCTTCCCTTCAGAAAGAAAACAAATGTATTTTTCTAGAAAGAAAAGCTTCTCATGATGAAACAGAAATGTCAAAAGTATCCAAACACATGAATGAGGAAGTTGCATCATTCAAATTACTGAAACTAACCAGGAAATTTCAGAAATTCCCACGGCAAACTTTTAGCCACAGTGACTGGCTTGCATTCATCTGCATTTGTCAAATTAGAGAGCTCTGATTTTTCTAGTTCCTCCAGATAAGAGACTGTGAAGTGAATTCAATGTCAAAGTGCTCAGCATGAATTTTTAACAAATTTGCCTTTCAAAGGCAAAGGAGGACTTTTTTCCCCGTGCCTTAGACTTGAGCTGGGAATGTGCCAGGAAACATGCTGAGTGAAGAATAGGTGACTAGCACTCCCTGAAATTGTCCAGAATGTTCAATGCTTCTAAAAAGCTCAGGAAACTCTGAGAAAGGAAAGAAGACCTGCCCTGCCCCCCAGTAAGGCCTGCTGTTCACCAATGTCCTAATAAGTAATTAGTTGCCCCTTTCTCGATTTTTAAAAATTCCTTAATGGATAGCCAAAAAAAAAAAAAAAAAAAAAAAGAGGAAAAAAAAAGCTGTATCTGTTCCCTGTAAAATTCCTTACACTTCTAAGATACCCACATCACACACATTAGGTCTAAACAGTGCTCCCTCAACAGAAAATTTCTGAAATATTTATATTGCTAGGTACTACATCATTAATATATTGCTAAAATCAAAGCAGGGAACAGAAGGTGATCCTGCTTTGGCAGGGTGGTGAGACTTGATCATCTCTGGAGGTCGCTTCCAACACTTAACATTCTGTGATTCTGTGATCTCAGCTAATTTGAGGATAAAACTGACCTCACATCTTGAGACAGAGTTCTGCAACAGGAATTGTCTGGGCTGTCTTTAAAGCTACTGAATTTGGGGTGGTATGAGACTGAGTGTGTGTGTATTAAAAGACCATCACGTGGAGCTCTGAGCAACCAGCCATAGAAAAGAACTTTTCCTCAGAGTTGCTGCCAGCTGCTTCCTGGGGCTGCTAGGGAAGCCTGGCACCCACCAGCTGGGCTGTAGACTCTGCTCCCGACCTTGAGAACATCCAGGCAGGAGCACAAGGACCTATGTAGAGCTCCAAAATCATGTTGTAGCCCCTTCGCTTTCTGATGCACACTTTTATTTTCTAGCCACGGTAAACATGTATGAATGCACCGTAGCAGTTTAACCCAAAGGTCAGAGGTGTGGGAAAACGAAAGGAAGAAGGCAAGTTAACTTGCTTTATCATTGGCCTCCCTCAGGTTTCCTGATATTTTTCCTTTTCCGTAGGTTTGGTATAGCGGGCACTGTGAATGTGACTGGTGACGAAGTGAAGAAGCTGGATGTGTTATCCAACTCCCTAGTGATTAACATGCTCCAGTCCTCCTACAGTACCTGCGTCCTGATCACAGAGGAGAACAAGGATGCCATTATCACCCCGAAAGACAAGCGGGTCTGTGCAGCTCCTGTCTTCAGCGGGTTATCAGCTCAGGCAGCAGCAGGTGGCACTCTTGTTTCAGCTATGAAACCTGGGCCTGCCCCACACCCC
>VWZI01023028.1:20015-55308 GCA_013396835.1 Psilopogon haemacephalus
GCAGGTTACCTTTTCGTTAAAGTTTTGTGAAGAGGGAAGGAATAATTATTTTGGAGTTTATTGGCACACTTCAGATCCCAGGTGTAAGCATACTATTACATTCCCTAACCGCCAGTGTACCGTTTTCTGATTACATTAATATTTAAGCAAGTCAAAATGAGATGAGAGGATTGGGTTTTACATTATACACACAGAGGAAACACCTGACTCCTTCATCGGGCTTCCCTCAGGAAGGGATCCTATTGCAGCAAGATACTGCTCATGCTAATGTAACCTGACCTTTCTGCAAAACGTTTTCTTTCTGCCTTCTTACCCTCAAAGCTAACATCACAAGCAAGTTAGGTAGTTTGGAACAAAATGTAACAAAACAAAGCATACTCACTTGAGGAAGACGATTGCTTCCAGAATGAGTCACGCTCCGTTTCTTGGCAGCAGAGGACTGCTCCTTCCCATCATGAGATCTTGTGCTGTCTGAGCAGAAGTGTGCCCTCTCCTATTTCTCTGTCAGGCCCTGCAGGGAGTGGATGTTGTGTTGCTGGGTCTGCTGGGTCAACAGTGCTGCCTTCTCTGGCAATCTGTGTCAGGTGCATTTGGAGGGCTAAACACAGTCATAATAATATGTGCTTTCTTAAGGAAAAGGAAGTAATAGTGCAATACTATATATATCATTTAATGCTTTCCTTGTCACTTCTGTTTCAGGGTAAATATGTGGTGTGCTTTGACCCCCTTGATGGCTCTTCCAATATAGACTGTTTGGCACCAATAGGAACAATATTTGCTATCTACAAAAAGGTGAGAGGATGAACAAAGTATGATTTACAGAGTAAAATGTCTTCTGTATATCAATTTACTTATCTCCTTTCCCATGTTTTTTAAGTGTCTTTGGGATCAACAAAGCATTAGAAAAGGGGTACCATCGAAATATCTGTACTAAAATACTAAAATTGTTAGGTGGCAGTACATTCCTCACAAAGGTGTCTAAATGAAACCTTTTTGCCATAAGACAGCTGATTAGCTGCTTTAATGAAGCTTTGCTCCCTGCAGGAGCACTAAGGAGTGTTACAGTGCCTACGAATCACAGTATTTATCTTCCTGGGTAGTGACTGGGGAGGGTTGACAGTCATTGCCCAGACCCTATCACAGTTACCAGTGTGGTGACATCCCAGTGCAATTTGCTACGCTTATCACAATAGGAGCTTGTAGGCATGCTAATGATGGAGGCCACCTGAGGCTGAAGAAAGCAGTCACCTACAGCCCCCGAGGCCCTGCCAGCATGTCTGCTTCCATGGAGCTGCACAGAACAGCAGCTGTGCAGCCAATTAACAAACATTAATAGTTAGAGTCATGCCAAGTCTTGTGATTTGCTTGCTAATCTTCCAGCACTTGCTGTTTTTCCTAAAGCTGGAGCTCACAGTGATGTGACTATGGGACACCCTCAGCCATTACTACTGTGAAGTTACATTTAGGGTACGTGAAACCACAAAGCAGTTTTTGCAGACTCATGAGCTACGTTGCAAAGGTGAACATCTTTTTAAGCCTGTTTTTATCTTTTAATTTGCAAGTGGCTAGCCTTCATGTTTTACATTTCTGGCAGGCAATGTGCTAATCATCACTGCTGAAAATACACATCTAGTAGAAAAACAAATAGTTATGGCACAATCTCTGCTGGGCCATGGCACAAACCAAGTGCTGTCATATTACTCCCCACACAGGAGTAATATGGCTGGAAAGAGCAGCCCAGGAACTACCTCCAGTAGCACTCACCACCAATTTTTTTTTTTTTCCAGGGATAAGAGCTTAGCTATTTGGATGTGATACATGCCATGTGCCCTTGTGGTAAGCAAAGGGACTTCCACTGAGTTAATTTATCTCTCTAAAGATAGCCCAAACCATAACAGCACTTCCCAGTATTCATGGTAGGCAATAGCTGCATTGTGCACTAGTCTTGAAGGTGGAAAGCAGCATATCAGAGATAACAAACATTAGCTTTCTCTTTAGAAAGTTTGTTACTCTGCATAACTACAAAGGCAAGTGCTCAGTGTTGAGTCCCTCAGGGGTCAGAACTGGGACCAGTACTAGTCAATATATACATCAGCAACCTGGGTGAGTACACAGAGTGCACTCTCAGCGAGTTTGCTGATGACACCAAACTGAGAGGAGCGACTGACACACCTGAAGGCTGTGCCGCTGTTCAGCAGGACCTAGACAGGTTGGAGAGCTGGGCAGGGAGGAATTTAATAAAATACAACAAGGCCCAGTGTAGAGCCTTGTATCTGGGACATAACAGCTCCATGTACCAGCAGAGGCTGGGGACTGGCCTGTTGAAGAGGAGCATAGGGCAAAGGGACCCGGGGGAAGTGAAAGAACAACCATGAGCCATCACAATGTGCCCTTGTGGCCAAGAAGGCCAACACCATTCTGGGGCGCATTAGAAGGGGTGTTTTATATTAGGGTGAGAGAGGTTCTCTTTCCTTTCTACTTTGACCTGGTGAGGCCACATTTGGAATACTGTGTCCATTTCTGGGCCACTTAGCTCGAGGACCTCAGGGAGCTGCTTGAAAGAAATCCAAGACAGATCCATGAAGATGAGGAAAAGCTGAAGAAGCTGGGTCTCTTTAGCTTGGGGAAGAGGAGCCTGAGGGGTGATCTTATTCATGTTTAAAAATATTTAAAGGGCGAGTGTTGAGAGCCAGCCTCTTCTCATTGAGGTCCAATGATAGGACAAGGGGCAATGGGTGCAAGCGGGAGCATCAGAGGTTCCACAAGAACATAAGGAAAAAACATTCACTGTGAGGGTGACAGAACACTGGAATAGGCTGCCCAGAGAGGTTGTGGGGTCTCTGTGTCTGGAGACATTCAAAACCTACCTGAATGCATTCCTCTGTGATCTACTCTAAGGTGATCCTGCTCTGGCAGGGAGGTTGGACTAGACAATATCTTGAGGTCACTTCCAATCACTAAGATTCTGTGATCCTGTGATTAATATAGCTAGGCAGGCTGAAATACAAATTAGATTTCTCTACTGTCTTTAACTCATATGTTAACCTGTGTGAAGATTATAGAATGCACAGTCTTTCCAAAGATTCTGCTTCAGGGTAGAAACATTTCCTGAAGAACTCAAGTTTCCAAATGCTCAAATGTACATGCTCTGACCCTTCTATAGCTGTTTTTGTTCCAACACGTTAACGTATTAGTTGTAAATGCTGTTCTTAAGTTACTAGTTTTCATGTAGGTGGGTACCCTTCAGTGCTTCATAGAAAGAAAATTGCATTTCTTCGTATCCCAATAGAAAACCTGCTGCTAGGATGAAGCACAGTTAGTCAAGAACAACTTGTCAATTTTCCCTGCAAAGTTAGAAACAATGTTGAATTTACAGTCTTTCATTTGCATAATTCTTTTCATTAAAATGCTAATTCCAAAGTACATGTTAATTAATGTGCTTTCCTCTCAGACAAGAACATGGGAACACTATTAACTTTAAACAACATTAATTGGTTGTTATCAAAGAGTAGTATGAAAGGAATAAAAATGAGATGTTTATCACAGTGGATGAGAATGACATAGGAAAAAACCCCCAGAACCATTGTAACCCACATAAGTTTGCCGATGACACCAAGCTGGGTGGCTGTGTCGATATGCTGCAAGGTAGAGAAGGTTTACAATGGGATTTGGACAGGTTAGATTGATGGGCTGTAGTGGGTTTGCAGTTACCTGCCCCCCCCCACCTTTATAAACCCTGGCTAAAACTCAGAAAAACACTGGAAGTTAATAAATGAAGCTTTATATTTATATCAATGCAAATATACAAGCAAATATTTACAAGATATAACAGATATTTACAGAAATACACAGTAAAAAAAGGTAATACACACACCACACCCCTCCCGGAGACCAAAATCCCCGGAAGAGGGTAACCTACCTCCCCCCTACCACCTTTCCCCCCTTCCCCAGCCTTATCTCACCACCCAATGATGCTGCAGATAAGCTGAAGATCAGAGAGATTAGTGGTAGGAGAAAAAGTTAGTCGTTTTACTCTAAATTAGCTCAAAGGCAGAGAGACAAAGGAGAGAGTGGCCGGAGCCAGCACAGACCAAGACACACTGGATATCTGATTGTTTTGAGAACATTTCTTAGAACAATTTTTTTTTCTCTGTCTCAGTAAAACTTGGTGAAGTGACACAATGTGTTTAACTCTCTCTCAGCCAATAGTCTCACTCAAATTCTCCAATTAGCTCAAACCAACACATGGGCCAAGGCTAAATGCCAGGTCCTCCACCTGGATCACAACAAGCCAATGGTAAGCTACAGACCTGGGGATATGTAGTTGGAGAGCGGTGACTTGGAGAGGAACCTGGAGCTATTGGTTGACAGTCGACTGAATATGAGTCAGCAGCGTGCCCAGGTGGCCAAGAAAGTCAATGGCATCCTGGCTTGTGTTGGAAACAGTATGGCCAGCAGGAACAGGAAGGTGATCACTCCCTTGGACTCAGCACTGGTGAGACCTCTCCTTGAGTGTTCAGTTCTGGGCCCCTCACTACGAGAAGAATGTTGAGGTGCTGGAGTGTATTAAGAGTAGGGCAGCAAGGCTCGTGAAGGGCCTGGAGAACATGGCTTACCAGGAGCATCTGAGGGAGCTGAGGTTGCTCAGTGTGGACAAGAATAGTCTGAGGGGAGACCTCCACTCTCTACAACTACCTAAAGTGAAATAGGAGTGAGGAGGTGGTGGCCTCTTTTTCTTGGTGTCAAGTGACAGGACTGGAAGAAATGGTTTCAACTGCACCACAGGAGGTTTAGCCTGGACATTAAGAAATACTTCTTCACAGATCAAACATTGGAATGGTCTGCCCAAGGCAGTGGTGGAGTCACCATCCCAGCAGGTTTTAAGCATTATGTGCACCCTGCACTTAGGGACATGTTAGGGTGTTGACCCTGTAGTACTGGTTTGAGAGTTGGACTGGATGATCTTTGAGGTCTCCTAAATTATTTCATTCTGTGATTCTGTGAATGTTCAGTGACATAATTTTGGAAAGATTAGAACAATTGTAATTCCAAAGGATGATCCTTAGCAATTGTCTGATGTTTGGTGCCAACCAAGTCTCAGATAATTGTGTGACTGACTTCCAAAGGCACACTCTCCTGAACTGAAATATTTGTCTCATTTTAGGGGGAAACAAACAAACAAGACCCCTCACAACCAACAAACCTAACAAATAAACCCAAAACCCAAACCAAACTTAATCACCTTTCTATAACAGCTAGACTTTACCAATGCTTTTCACACCTAAACCTGGTTCTTTGGCTGCTCTCAATCCAGAGCCACTACTATGGTGGCAGGTACTATTGCCTCCCTTCAGAAAATCTCTTCATTGGTTTCTTAAGGAAAACCCCTGAGAAATAAATGCTGTCTTAAGGTCATTTAATTTTCTACCTGTTTTTTACTTTCTGAAGCATTAGTGGCATTGTTGAAAAGACTACAAATTTCAGAAAAAATGCCTTCCTGAATGAGCACAAGGCAGAGCAAGGGATGGGATCATGACAGTCACTGCTTTTGAGGAGCCCCCAGCTGCTGGAGTGTCAGGATGCAGTGACAGTATTTTTTCTTGGATTATGCCACTGAACCAAATCTGCAACTTTCAGTTCATACTGCACATATATGCCATGAAATGGCAATTTGCTTAATTCTGGTTTTAGTAGGTAGCTTTGCCCACTGCCTTAGATTTATTTTATCCACACATGCATCTCCATTGTTGTGAGAACAATGCCCTTCCTTCCATGTGTTCTTTTATGGAGAACAAGTAAGAATTCAGAGCAAACACAAAAGATACTCATGGAAAGTGATACAGAGAGCTAGAAACCAACTCCTTCCAGAGCTGCTCCTAGTGCTGGTGAGAACTCCCTCATGTGATGTAGGCAAGTCATACATACAAAAATATTCAAACTCAGATATCACCTGAGGGTACCCCTATAACCAGATTCTGCAGATCTTGTTTCATCTGCTTTACATCAACAATGAACCAAAGAGATTGTGTCAATAATTGTCAGAGCTTTCCTGCAGTCTTTCTGCCAGAAAGACCTGTAAAGATATTTCATTACAGCCATCTCATAGTCAAAATACACAAGAAAGGAAGTCTATCTGTACACCAGACAGAACTGAAAATATCAGCAGCTATGAGACCCTAACCAGCCAGATTAATTCCCTGGTTTGTTTCACAGTACATGGTACTTGGCAGGAAAAACCTCTGAAGTCCTAGCAATAAAGTATCAGCTGATCTTCAGCTTTTTGACATTCTGACAAGCTCTGCAAAATGTTTATTTGAGTCTGAACTTTTTTCCTTCCTTTTTGAAGGAATATGAATGGGAAAACCAAGTGAATTCTGACCAACTGTCTGTCGCCTGAAGGAAGAGCTTCTCTGTTTTTTTTAGAATAGTCAACAAATACATGGTTTCTCAGACACATAAGCATAGAAAACGTGTGTGAGATAGGACTGAAAGGTTTATCTCATGAAAAAATTTTTTACATCAATGTAATATGTGTATATACACCATATTCTATGAAACAAACTTCTTTTTATACAAAATTTTAAGTTTTTCAATGAGGAAAGCATACCAAAACCCCAAGAGTGCAAATATAACTTTAATTCTTCATTTAGTGTTGCAGATAATGTCCATTATAGACAGACAACCATTGCATTTGATGTTGAGATGGCCATGGGATTATATTTTTTGCAAGAGAAGATGCTTTACAGGGTAGAGTTGTTGGTTTTGTAAGAGGTAACTTAGTAAAGGGTTAGCCACTAATAGTATTCAACATTCTGAAAGAAACTAACAGTGGTTTTAACTAGTCCTCCTTCATTATGTACTATATAACATCTTGGAATAAGCAACTAGGTAGAAAATAATTCCAAGGGACTGTGTACTAGATGTACTCATACATGCTATATTTCAGCTTCCTTAAAGAGCTGTTTGGCAACTGGATTTTTATTTTCCCCACAGAAAACTTTGGCAAAATAATAATGATTCAAAGTTTGTGCAAAATAGAGATAAATACTGCAAACGTAAGTAACAAAATATTGAAGCAGAAAATGAAAACATTTTTATATGAATTACTGTTTTCATATTCCAAGAAAGATGTGGGTTTGGTGTCCGACATCTCATTTTCCCTCTAAATGTTGGCATACAATGATGAATGTGATCTGCAGGTTGCCCTTAGCCTTCCACCTGATGGGTACCGTGAGAACTTCTTGCCATGGGGCACAGCAGAGAACTTGTCTACTGTTGAAGGAGAAGTGTTTTCCTTTGGAAAATATCTATGGAAAGGATTCTTGATTTTTAAATTATTTACTCATACTGATTTTTTTTTTTTAAATCGGGTAATTTTGGCTGTCTCTGCTATTTCTATTTATCTGCCACTCATGCACTCACTGAGAAATTGAGTTTTTGTGCTGGTTTCGGCTGGGGCAGAGTTAACTTTCTTCACAGTA
This sequence comes from Psilopogon haemacephalus, assembly GCA_013396835.1. Lineage (NCBI taxonomy): Eukaryota > Metazoa > Chordata > Aves > Piciformes > Megalaimidae > Psilopogon > Psilopogon haemacephalus. Next base: position 27,497 of record VWZI01023028.1, read on the forward strand.
GGTTGTACGAGGCTGTACTACTGGAAGTAGTGTTGATGTTACAGTGATGTTTTAGTTATTGCTAACCAGTTCTTAGACAGTGTCAAGGCCTATTCTGCACCTTACACCACGCCACTAGCAGGTAGCCTGGGGTGCACAAGAAGTTAGAAAGGGGCAGAGCTGGGAAAGCTGACCCCAAATGACAAAAGGCATATTCCATACCATATGACATCATGCAGAACATATAAAGCTGGAGAAGAAGAAGGAATCAGAGAATGGTATTTGTCTTCCCAAGAAACTCTTATGCTGTTATGATGGGGTCCTGCTTTACTGGACATGGTTCTAAACATCTGGCTGCTGATGGGAAGTGGTGGGTTTCTTCCTTGTTTTGCTTTGCTTGTATGCATGGCTTTTGTATTATCTATTAAACTGTCTTTATGTCAATCCATGTGTTTTCTTTCACTCTTCTGATTCTCTCATCCCACTGTGGGATGATGGAATAGGGGGAGCAAGCAACTGTGTGAGATTTAGGTGCTGGCTAGGGTTAAACCATGACAGTAATATCCAAATCAAGAATAGAATACTAAATCAGGGCCTGCAGAAAGAGACCGAGGGGGTTCTCATTCTAATTTTGTCATTTTACACCATCAAAGCATCCACAGAAGACTCACTGCAACCAGAAACCTTCAAAGAAACAATTATATCAAGCATTCCCTATATATTTTCTAGTCTCATAAGGTGAAGGCTGGAGCCAGCCTTCCCAAGTTCTTTTAGCTCTTCTGCTTTCTTACTCCAAACTCTTGTAAACCATGGCATACCCACTAGAACTGGCTGGAAATAATTACTTCAGCTCTGCTGGGGAAATATATAATGATAACTAATGTGCCAAATCAAAATACAGGTATTGAAAATTGAAAATTGAAGTAAATTCCACATGACTATTCCATATAGGATTATCGGTCTACACAGACCTGTGCGCACACACACATTACACATACAAATGTATTTGTTGTTTTATCTATAATATGAACATTCATGTAACTTGAATTCCTATCTCTTCACTAGCTGAGACCAATGCACAAACTTGGTTCTGCCATGTTGCACCATTTATCCTTTTATTCTGCACTACTGGAAGAGATTGGTCTGTAATGCTCGTTACTGCATTTACCTCAGCCTCTGAAGGGTGTCAATGAGATAACTTATGCTTACATTTATGGAAAATTAGTACTTCTGTTTTGTCTCAGTTTTCTGACAATCTTGAATTAATATACTAGCCTGAAATGCTAAGATATCAGCTTGTTACAAGTATCATGCTGCTTGCATGACTCGTATAAAATAACAAGCTCTTGAGGTCCTGTCCCGGCATGTGCATGTACTTGTACCAAACTTGCCTTCTGGGAATAATCTCCTTTTGCTGGTTTGGAGACCTCCACAGTCATGAAAAGAAAATCTGCCCCACATTATTATTGAAGTGTTGGTTTCATTGTTTCTCATAAGAATTTAACCTTCAGTCTAATGGTAATTTTTCCTTAGGAAACGGATGATGAGCCTTCTGAAAAGGATGCTTTGCAGCCTGGACGCAACATTGTTGCTGCAGGCTATGCCTTGTATGGCAGTGCTACACTGGTTGCTCTCTCCACAGGACAAGGAGTGGATTGCTTCATGCTTGATCCGGTAGAGTCATGATATACATTACATTGCCATTATCTTTTAGAGCTTTCTGTGTTTTGGTTTGCTAACTTTCGGTGCTCCTTGTCTCTGTAATCTAGGCAAACAAATCTATTCCACTTCATCACCCATGTCCTGGAGCATCCCACCTCCACCTTACAAATATTTAATAATAAATTAGTCTATTGGTTGCAATACCTCTGTTTGTTTTTTTGTTTAGTTTTTTTAATTATGTTAAATTGCATTTGAAACATGTTCATTCAAACCAGACTGCTGTTCTGCACACATTTAAGAAAATCTGTTCTGAACAGTGTCTTTGCCTCCACTTCAAGGACTCCTCCCTTTTTTTTTTTTTTTTTNGAAGAATCTCATTATGTTCTGTATTTAGCCTGGGGAAAGGGCCATTTATTGATGCATTTTTTTGCAGAGTGATGTCTAATTTCTTCATTGCAATTCAGTTTTATGGCTATGGCCTCTAAGCTGCATACCCAAAAAACACACAACGATACTCATACAACCAGTCAAGTGCCACCCTTCAGTGCCCTGCCAAGGAGCTCAATTATTGCTGGAGTAATGCAGGAAGAAGACCACTCATTAGAGAAATTGGCATTAAATGTGAATAATAACAAAGAATGTTTGGTTTGCTTTGATAAAATAATACATAACCATCAACACTCCTTTTAACATTTATATATAGGCTCATTCCAAGTGGAAAGAACTGGGATCTTGAGCTGCTCTATCTAGACATAAAGGCAAAGAAGGTGGAAGCTGCACTCAAAATGCAGAAAGCCAAACCCTGGGGGTAGCTAACCACATTAGCTTTAAGATATTTAGAAAAGACAGACAAGAAGAGTTGAAAAAGTCAGAAAGCAGTGCAATTTCTTAATCTTTTGGTGTGTAGACAGGTACTCATGACATGTCTGTTTTCAGGGCTGACTGGTGGTTTTTTTGATACACAACTATTACAGTCAAATTGCATTTTGGTTATAGTACCACTGTGACAAGTTTTTATTAACTTAACCCATATTCTGAGCTTCCTGCTCTATTTGAAATGCTGGGACTGATGTTGAAAATATCAAGCCTTGACAGTGGTTTTGCCTTCCCTAGTGCAAAAACTGTTAGAGAAAGTCAACAAAGTTTTCTGCTGCTTGCTAATAGCTGGTCTATCCTGTTCTCCTGTAGGGTCTTGGTGAATTTATTCTGGTGGACAGAGATGTTAAAATCAAGAAGAAAGGGAAAACATACAGTCTCAATGAAGGTTATGCAAAGTATTTTGATCCTGCAATGACAGAATATTTACAGAAGAAGAAATTCCCTGAGGTAAGGAAATACTAGCACTGTATCCAATATACTGTGTGCTAACAAGTACTGCATCCCATGCAGTCCTGAACAATGGGAAAGGATCTGAAGGCCTTGTAGACTTCTGCCTTCTGTATCCTTCTGAGTCATCAGGTCTATTTTGGGTATGTATCTGATGTGGATTTTTCTGGTATCTTTTCTAACTTAAACTTCTATATGTGAATTCATATCTTGTAAATCACTCTGTGGAGGAAAATGTGATATAGACAAAGAACCAGCTCTGAAGTGGTGCCAGAAAAGTGAGGAACCTGTTATCTAGCTTATGCAGCTTCATCATCACCTGAAACCACAAAACAAAACTCTTCATTTGATTGTAATTTTAATGGTAATTTTAGATTGAAAACACATCTTTCCCTTAAAAGTGTACTTTCTTAAACTGCTTTGGTCTCTCTTTAACACTACTTAAGATGGAGATTTTTGACTTCAGGTTTTTACAGTTGCAAAGTTGGAAGAGCAAATAGCTGTGAGATACAGAACTCATCATTTGAAGTCTAAGTCTGTATTTGAGGGTAAGCTCTGAAAAGTAAGGGATCAAATACTTGAAGGTATTATATAGTTGTGCCTGGAATGAGTAAGGCCATGTTTAAACAAAGTAAACATAAAAGCTCCAGGCTGTGTCTTATCCATCATACTATTCATACTTTGGATCGTTTTCCTCTGATTTCTCAATTATTGTACTAACACATACAAGAATAGTCAGGGAAAATAGCACAAGAAAAATTGTACAAGAACTATTAGCTAGATTGAGACAGTTCTCTGTTCCAGTTTTACTAACAAACTATCAAATATCCAAGTCTTATATTTAGTAGCTTAGAACTCATGTTTTGCTGCATTATATTGTGCAACTTAAACTTCCACTTTTAAGAGAGAGTAAATAGCAAAATTTCACAGTTGCATGGAACTGCTTGAAAAAGCAGTTTCAAAATACAAAAATATTTTTGCCCATCTGTGTTTTTTCCTCCTGCTTGTGGATTAATTTGCTCTAGACTGGTCTCAGAATTTTGTTGGGAAGGATGACCAGCTTGTGATATCTGAAGGTCTCAGAACTGGCATTGCTGAACAAGTTCTCCATATATTTCTCTGGTCCTAGGATCAGCCCAAGATGAACTCTGTAGAAAGTACTTAGATCTTTTATTAGACCACTGTACCAGAGGGGCACAACATGCAGAGGGCTTTCTGAACTTTTGGCAGTGCAATCAACAAGTACTTATATAAAAAGAGCATGATGAGTCATGCTCTTGTAATTTTGTGGCAACCTGCCAATTACTCTTTGCTTCATTGAAGACAGAGTCACAGATATCAGAAGACCAACATACTCTTTGGCACACTGATTCTAAAAAAAACTTTTCTTTGCTTTGTGTACATCTCTCCCCATCAGGAAAGTATGATGATATGTCATTTTTTCTCAGGTGGAGCTTGCTTGGAGCATATGAGTTCCAGTTGTTCAAGATACTTTGCTTGCCTGCTATATTTCCTACTTTGGCATTTTTATGACCAGCAAACCTAAGACTAATATGAATACTTCCCTGATTGATCTCTTCTCTCATTCAACAACATTAATTTCTAAGCTAAGAACAAGGAAAACTATATTTATTAATAAATGTACATCAGCTAAGCTGCAGAGTGAATGCCTTGACTAGCTTCACAACTTCACATATAGGCTAGAAGGAAAAACCTGGGGTCCTCTGGGAATCATCTGGACATGAAGAGAAAAGTGACATGTCCCCTCATGTCCTGGCTTAGGAACCAGTGAAGGATCACAAATCAAAAAGGTACCTTGTTGTGATAACGTAAAGAAGTTTTTGGTCCTCACCTGGGCATTGATACCAAACTATTTGTGCACTCAAATTACAGGTGCCATGATCTCCATACTGTGAACGCAGCTCTTTAAAGTGCTTATTTTAGAACCCCATAGATGATAATATTTTACAAAGGGCTTAGCTTCAGGCAACTTTGGGCATTTACGGTGTCCATAAGCAGCTGTTGTATTATGGATAAGATCCCAAGGTCTGCTTATTTCACACCCCCCCAGTTTCTTTATGGAACTGTTTGACAAAATTATTGCTTGCCTTTTTTGCAGGGCCTCAGTAAGGACTTGCACTGACACAGGTTCAGAAGGTTAAAATAATCAGTGATTTTAATTTATTAAAATTACAAACAAAACAGTTTTGGGCTCAATAGTGCTAAATTCACTGGTTGCAAGTAATCAAGCTCAAGTTAATAAATCCCAGCTGACAAAGCTGGAGACACAAATCTTTGCAATAGCACTGAGCTATAGTACAAATGCAGCAAGAATTAAGCTGTGTTTGGGTGCACAACTCTTACCAAGAACATGTCCCTGTCCTGCGTGAAGGAAAAGAAGCACAACCTTACAGCTGCCCTTGTTTGTGCTAAGTTAGAAGTCTTTCCTCACTCAGAGAGTTTTTATACCCTGACACCAGCTGTTTCTGTCTTCTAGGTGACATCTAGCATGATTTGGGTGGAGAGTTAAGTAACATGGTCATCTATGTTTAGCATGTACTTTGTTTGGCTTATTATCATACTGAGTGGTGTCACATTTAATATTAAAATTACAGTTAATTAGGCAAAGTTATTTGCTCAAGCACTACAGCCTTCAAAATCTGTTTGGAAGCTGCACGTTTTAGTTGTTTTAGCTTTGCATCTTCAGTTTTAGCTGAAATAGGGCTGTCTTCACAAGACTCCCTCCAACTTCTTAGCAGGACAGTTTTATGGATCTTCATTTTCAGAGATAACATAAACATATTTTGATTGTAAGCATCCTGACCTTGCTCTTGAACCACAGTAATTTACCTTGCATACCTGTACCACAGTAAGCTAGTGAGTTATCCCACATCATACACACTGTGACTATGGCAACTTGGCACAGAAACTCAAATCATGCTTGTATAACACTGAATTAGGGAATATCCCTCATACTGTACTTTTCTTCCTCCTTACCCTGATATATTTCCAGTTCTGTTCGGTCAGATGTTACATGCACCTAATGTATCAATATTCAGCTTCGTATAGATTTAATACAAGATGCTAAAGCACAAAACATAATAATCACAATGGTAATTATAAATACTGATTGTGACAAATTTTGTAATCAGCCTGTAGTAAAAAACCTAAGCCATGGTTATTCAACCACCTCACCTCCATATTTACCCTTAGTCCTCTGCTGGCCTTGGCAACACATTTCATATAACGTAGCTGTTTGCTGAGATCTCGGGTTATGTTTGGTCTGTGGGCACAAGTATTGTTAGTTAGATTCAATTACCCACATACACTGCCCACAGACAGCAGTAATAGATCTAAAATCAGTCTGTTTGGTAGTGCCATCTTCCATGTCGCTTGTAGCTGTACATTCAATTCTTCCACCACCAGACCAGACAGGGGAGGAGAGAAATTTGTTTTCTCCAAAGAGGACAAAGAATCAATAGTCTCAGTATATGTGTGTTGGATTAACACAGTCTGCTCTAAACAACTCCTACTCTCGCCATCCAGAGTGAGTGAAACACAAACAAACAAAAACTGTTATGATAAGACCAAATCTCTGAACCACTACTGCAACCCCCAGCCCCCTCCCTCCCATCCTGGGTGGGACAAAGAGAAAGAGGATCTGGGAGGCATGTAAGGTCATAGAAAACCCTCTGGAGTTGAGATAAGGAAAAAAACCCAAATAACAAACTTAATAAAATAATACAGAGAAAAGTACTGGTGTATGTAGCAGGCAAGGGAACAGACAAAACGTGAACCACACATCACAAATGAACCTAAGAAAAGGGGAAAAACCCTAGCCTGGAAGTGGGGGGAAAGCCACAAAACCCTGGAACAGAAAATTTTTAAAGCTACGGGATGAACTTTGAGACCCATGAACCCCTTTCACCCCCAGCCAGCCCTTTCCTTTTGAAGTGAGCATCATATCAACATAGTATCAAATAACTTATGAACATTCTGCCCCCTCCTCAGCTTCAGTCCCAGCTTCTACTGCACCAATGTGGCAGCGGGAGGAAGGGTAGTCTACTCTAATCCCTGTGCCTCCTCATGAGACCAGCCAGCCAAAATCAATAGAGTGTACTGACAATTTTCAGCCTCCCATTGGAAAATCAGCGGTCCAGGAGTCTTCATTACTGACCCATACAGTGTTTCACATAGAGGGTGCACCAACTTCAGGACATACTGTATCACACTGGGTGTTGTTATTGGTCAAAAAAGACCAGGTGTCATTAAGATTTGGTGTAATTATGACAGATGCATGCTATCCTGATAGTTTGTGCTATTGGACCTACTCTGGATCTCCTTGTCACACATGTATAGTCTGGTGCATTTCTGGTTGTGATGTTTTGTACTATTCAAATGGGAAGCATTAAAATTTAGATGTTGAATTCCCATTCAATGCATCGTGTTATGGTTTCCCCAATTTATTGGAAATTCATCACATTCAGGAAGGAGTAAGCATGGAGCAATTTGACTAATGTTATGCATTCATGAAAACACTAGATTGATTGCTATACGAAATTCAAACCAACCGAAAAGCTAACATTAAATAGAATTATCATTAATAAGATTCCCTATGTACAATCATTGGCTCACGTTCTTACTAAAATTTTCATTTCCACACTATAACTAAGGCTAAAAGTAGCAATATTGCAATAAAAAATATTAGCAGTCCTTGCTTATGATGATCCTTGGGCCACAATGCAATTTGCAGTTATTGTGGCATCTTCAAAAGAAAAGAAAGGAAAATTATCTGGGTTTATCTTAACTGGCCTAATGTAGTTGAAAAATAAGTTATTATTCATCTGGTATCGATATGAGGTTGCTTCCTTGGGCTGTCTTTTGCTTCCCAAGATTAAAGACTTTGGAGTTGTTAGCACCCTTGCCAGTCTCAGTCTGAGGCCTCTTAACTAACACTGGGTGACCTGCATAGAAGCCAGGAGCATATTCCCTGTGTATATGATTTATTTTCAGAGCAATGGTTTATGGGCAAAAGTCTTATATTTTTGGACAACTATCTCCACTTCACCCGTTGTTTAATTAATATATAGTGTGGGACAGTCACAGATTCCATCCAGACTCATCCAGTAGTTTGTTTGACAATACTGTTGGCCTGTGGTTAGTTTGGAGTATGGGATACCCATCGATTCACTTCCTACTTTGCCTGGTCTTGTAGCAGTGTTGCTGAGAAATGTGAACCATTATCATGCTGAATGTCCTCAGAAAGAGGTGGGTACTGAACTGTTCCGTCAGAGGGTAGACTGTATATTCCTCACTGGTAGCTGTAACAGCACTAACCATGGTGATTCCTGAAATGACTTCCAATTCCACCAGTGTGTATTTTTTACCCTCTGAGGGTCACAGTGGACCTGTATAGTCAGTTTGCTAGGTGTGCCAAACTCTCCTTGTCCCTAATGTGCAGGGTGGGTGGCCTTATTTGAATGGTCTTCCACTTGTTCTGTCTAGAGAACAATGCATCAGTAAACCATATCCCTTCAAGGTTACTCTTTTCTGTGAGATGTGGTACTTCCTGAACTGGAGATTGTTTACCTGTTGAGCTTTGAAATAACAGAGTATTATTAACATCTTATAGCAACGTAGACACTTCAGTGTGGCCTTCTATGACAGGTATGTCATTAATACCTTTTAAACAGGCACACAACTTACCAGTGGTGGGTTTCTGACCAACACCTGCAGATGGCACTCTCCCCGTTAGGACTACACCTAAAACTTGAAAACGCCCCACAATAGTAGCATCCCGTCCTTTCCTTACCCTGTCTAATAATTTTACTGCTTGTACTAGGGATAACAGCCCCTTTTCCATGTCTGAATACCTAGTCACAGTGCAACTGAAGCGGTGGGAATTAAAATCAAATGACCTCTCCAGCTGTCTTGTTCCCCTTTGTCATACATTACAGTGAGAACCACATTCAGTAAATCCCCATTCTATGTGGATAGGATCAGGTGGATGCATAGGACCCAGCTGCTGGGATAGCCACAGTTCTTCTGTCAGCATTTATAATGCATTTGTCTTTTGGTCAGTCCAATCCCTCAAGTTCCCTTTCACGAGGAAATTATACAAAGGATCAGTGACAACTGAAAAGCCAGGAATGTGCTTGCACCAGTAGCTCAGAGTTCCCCAAATCTGCTGTAATTTTTTGCATTAGGGGTATTTTGTGTTTGTTCTTTCTGCTTTAGTATATATGAGGGAATGGAGGCAGCTCTTTTAACCCATCAGACTCCCAGGAATTTAACTTCCTGTGCAGGCCCCTAGCATTTAGATGGCGTAAATGTAGGATCCAGTTCTAGTGCAGTTAATTTCTCTTGGATGCATTCCTGCTGTTTTTTTCCTCCTTCAGTATATCATTATATACTGATATACTATGACTTTAGGTAGTATGGTAATTTCTGCTAACATCTTTGTAAGGCATTGTGGGCAATGGTAGGCGTATGTTTGTATCCTTGAGGTACACAGTTAAACACATACTGTATTGCCTCCCAGGTGAAGGCAAATTGAGCTTTGTCTACTCTGCTGGAGAGGAATAATGAAACACATATCCTTCACATCCTGGGCTGCAATCCAGGGATGGGAGACTTCTTGTATTTGTGTCACTCATTCCGTAATACAAGGCACTACAGCAGTTAAAGGAACAGTGTCAGCATTTGATCACCTGTAGTTGACAGTAAGCTGACACTGCCCCTGAGGTTTATTCACTGCCCAAATCATGAATTGTTTATAGAGTGCCTCCAAGTGACAATACCTGTTTTCTCTGTGTCAACTACCACAACATCAATAACCAAGTGTGAAGCAGCAGGCAGAGAATAGTGTTTTAAATTTGTGTGTTTTTTTAATGGTGGAGGGGCATTGAGGTCTCTAACAAGTACATAGATTCAACAGTCTTGCTTCCAAATCTACTGATTTGCCACCATTTGCTGTCAACTTCCAGACAGTCCCATCTGAGCGTTTCCATCATTTACCATGTAGTAAATTAAATCCTAAAATATTAGTACTGGCAGTACCCTAGAACAGGTTGACCTTTTTCTTCCCCAGAATATGTAATGTGATTTTTACAGTGCGACACTTGTTTACAATTCCAACAACCTTATGTTGCACTTTGCAGTGAACAAATTTTATACCAGGTCCTTAGCAGTTTTATTACTGATTATAGACATTTATGCTGCTGAGTCTATTACAAAACAGAAGTAATTAATTTAAAAGCTTTGACTTAGGCAGCTTTGATTCATGTTTCATAACAAAACTACATTTTATGATGCTAGTAAGTGTCTATCCTTGTAAATATAATGCTTTACTCTGTTTTTTTCAAGGATGGCAGTTCCCCATATGGTGCCAGGTATGTGGGCTCCATGGTAGCTGATGTGCACCGTACATTGATGTATGGTGGGATCTTCATGTATCCTGCTAATCAGAAGAGTCCTAAAGGAAAGGTAAATTGTTTCACTTATTTCTTGGTCAACCTAATACCCATGTTTTCCCCAGAAATGTAAAGGCATAATTTGGATATATACAGTGGTTTAGATATATAAACAGATATGAATTTTCCATCTCTGAAGTAAATTAGTAATGGATGTAATTGCCAGCAATTGAATGTAGGCAAGAAAATTAGGTAATTATTTAGGCCAGAAATCTCCCTGTGTACTTTCATATTAAAAAATACTCAGATGGTTTTAACTGCAACCAAAGGCTTTATCCATTTTTCTAACAAGCAATATTTCAGTATGATATAAATCCATTAAGGTGCCTATGCACAGCTGGCAGATGCAACAAGGGTCTGAGGAAGATCTCTGCACTTTATAGCGACAACTAGAGTCCAGGTGGGATGCACCAAACTCCAGATAGGGTTCTATCCAATGTTAGAGACCTGAGTTCGCCTACCATGTGTTTTCAAATGGTACAAACTTTTGCTAACTGATCTGAAAAAGTGTCAGTGGAAGGTGAGCTTCATGCATTCTGAGATCAGAATTTTGGGAAAAGGTAATTTCCCATTTGGACAGCTGTAGGAAATTACAGTGTCACTTAATGTGGTGCAATGCAATGCAATGTTTCCCTGAATCTGCTGGGTCATGAACCATAGTCAGCCTCAACTTTTCTCCTTGCAGCATCAGATACCCTTATTAAGGAACTGCTAAACAAGTATCTCTTAAAAGAGATTTGCTTATACAGCTGATCTAGGGACTACCTGTAACCTGGAGGTCATCCTTAAAAAATGATTGTTTCAATGCATAGTGACAGTGTTCTCACTCCAAGAACTTCTCTACAGGTCAAAACCATACTTAAAACTTCCTGATCAAATTCTTGTATATTCTTGGTTGGTATGTTCAAGAATCTCCTGTTGTGAAACTGCTTGTCCCATCTCCTACACTGATATCAGAACATCCTGATATCTACAGTCCTTTAGGGAGAGAGGAGCACCAGTTCCATTCTACCAAGCAGGTTCTAGTAGTCTCCACAACGAGGCAAACAGGAAAAGAACTCTCTTCAGAATACACAACAAAAAAATGTTAACATGTTTGTCTGGGCAAATTTGATTTAAATATCTGATATATCATCTCTGAAAAATAAATCCCCAGGATACTCTCCATTAAACAACATGGATCTGTTTGGGTATCAGAACAAGAGACAAAAAAAGGAATTTGCTGTGAGAAAAGTGGGTTTGTTCATTGGCCTCTTCAAATGAAACCTTCTGTTTCAAAGTCTGTGTTAATCCACTGCTGAAGAGAAAAAAGAACGAATGTGCAACGTACCTACATAATTTCCTAGAAATCAGTATTTGTGTGCGAGTTAGTCTACAATGACTATTAGATTGATCTGGCTTGCACAAACAAGATAATGCAAGAAACAAAACTCTACTACCATTACAAATAAAAGCTTTCTTCATTCCTTCTCTAAGTGCAGGTGTGAACAGTTATTGTCACATAAACTTCTTCTTTGTGGAGAGAGGATGTCTTTGTGGCAGGTGCCCTGATCATCATTACCCTGAAAATCTGTGAACTTGGATAGAGAGCTGAGAGGAGAAAAATGTTGCTTTAATTGATCAAAATTAGAGAAATGTAAATAACATGGAGGCAAGTTCCAGCATACAGAGCTCCTTCTTTAAGTTAAAGAGATAAAAAAGCAACCAGTGGAGAACCAGACAACACACAGATACTCATTTCAAATGAGATATGAACGTTAGGCTTTTATTTCTCTATTAGGTGAAAAATGTTAAACTTACCAAAAGAAAGAGCCCATCTGAGCATGTGTAAGTGTATTTGTGCTATCATCTGAAGGAAAACTGCTTTCCTCAAACCATATAGTCATGGTTAAGCAACACATAACTCAATATGTGGTTCCACAGTCCTTCCACTACTGCCTTCTGACTCATTATCTTCCAAAATTTGATCACACAGTAAAGAGAACAACAAAGGTTCTTGGTCCTGTGTTGTCTGTCAGATGGAGTCTTTTTACTAGGAGTATCACTTCAGTGGGCTTTAAAGATAAGAATGAAAGTAACATGCACTATTTAAGCTGAGAGATATCATGGTTTTATTACAAACAGCATGACAAAGGAATGATAGGCAGTAAAATCCTGTGTCTGACCCATTCCTTTACTTTTTCACAAGGTTTCATTGTCATTTTTCCTTTTCCCCAGAAAACATTCCCTCCAAAAGCCCTTTAAACATAGGTACATTGTCATGCTCTTCATAGACCATTAAAGATTCAACTAAACCTACAGAAATAATGTCTGTTAAAAAATAAACAGCTATCACCTATGTCTCTTAAAAAACAGATGGTTTTGCCATATGTCCCAAATAAGTTTGCATTCCACCAGAACACAGGACTCCAGATGTGAACAGATATCAAGGTCCAGATCAGAAGTGCCTCCATACCAGACAGAAAGTTTTGATTTTAATAATTATTGAGCTCAGGCCAGTAAAGTTTATTCACATGTTAGTTCGACTGGGTGACACCCAGGGTCTGTTCCAACCTGAACGGTTCTGTGATTCTGTGAAAGAGCAGCAATCAAATCCTGAAATTTGAGACTGGGAGCATCAAGTTCCAGACTCCAAAATATCCTGATCAAACACAATGTGATTACCCCAAGCTTTGAGGTAACCATAAAGCTGTACATACATAAGCAGAGGTTTCAGCTTTCCTTTCCTGGAACTGTTAAACAGATGAACTGTTTTGCTGATGCCTGTGGGCCTGACAGTTGCTTTTGACATTTTCAACAAAACACAGTGATAGTAGTGATGCATTATCAGTATGTCAGCTTGGAAATAACAGTGCTGACAACTGGATGAAGAGTAAGAATATTTTTCCTTAAAGCAGAAGGTGTTAAGGAAGGTGAAAGGAGTAGTGGGAAGTAGGAGAGGATGATAGACATTGCTACTTAGTTCAGTTGATGTTTGATACCAGACTGGTAAGTCATTTCCCCCAAAGTCAATCACACCTTCCCTCTTTCTTTCTAGCTCCGACTTCTCTACGAGTGCAACCCTATGGCTTTCATAATTGAGCAGGCAGGTGGAATGGCAACTACAGGGACTGTGGCAGTGTTGGATGTGAAGCCTGAGAGCATTCATCAGAGAGTCCCTCTTATCCTTGGTTCTCCAGATGATGTACAAGAATATCTTGCTTGTGTACAGAAGCACCGTAAGAGCAGCTAAAGGCTTCTCTACATCAGAACTTGTTCATCTGTCTTCAGTCTACAGGAGAATCGGTCACTTCCAAGATGGTGGATTCTAGCAATTAGTACCCATCCCTCAGTGAAAAACTCACTATCTCCTTTCAAATATAAAAATCCTCCAGCTCTGATTTATGCAGTGCAAATTTAGAAACAGGAGCCTGATTATTAAACAGATGTGACTTACTTTATATAATATTAAGAGAAGGTAATGAATTGTGTCGGTACCCTCATTTGATCTGAACCTTAAGATCTGACGTTACAAAGCTGGCATTGTTTGAGACAGGATTTTCACATCAGCATTTGAAATGCCTTTATCTAGGTTTTCTGTCAAAACCTAGTTGCAGGTGCCTTTATTCTTGACAAGCCTGAAAAGACCAAAATTCTTGTGCTATCTGAAACTGTTTTAAAGCTCCAAATTACATATGAATTCAGTAACTAATAAAGATGAAAAGGCTATGTTGCAAGGTGTTTCAACAGTCAGCTGAATATGAATCAGCAGTGTGCTCAGGTGGCCAAGAAAGCCAGTGGCATTCTGGCTTGTATCAGAAACAGTGTGGCCAGCAGGAGCAAGGGGGTGATCTTGTACTATTTAGCATTAGTGAGGCCACACCTTGAGTGTTGTGTTCAGTTCCAGGCGTTTCAATACAAGAAGGCCATGTCCAAAGAAGGGCAGTGAGAAGGGCCTGGGGCACACATCCTATGAAGAGCATCTGAAGGAGTTGGGGCTCTTCACTGGAGAAGAGGATGCTGAGGGCAGGCCTCATCACTCTTTACAACTACTTGAAGGGAGGTTGGTGTGAAGCAACAGGATTAGAAGAAAATGTGCCAGGGGAGGTTCAATCTGGATGCTAGGAAATACTTCTTCACAGATAGGGTTATCAGACGTTATCAAAAGTACTCAGGGCAGTGGTGCAGTCACCGTCCCTGGAAGTGTTCAAGCAGTGTGTCGGCTTCGCGCTTAGGGACATGGTCTAGTGTTGACTCTTCAGTGCTGGGTCACAGGTTGGGCCAAGCAGATATATTCTATGATTCTGTGAATTCTCACAAGATTATGAAAATATCTTGTCTTATCTACAGATATAACCTTAAAGGGCATGAATTTCAATAAACAACTGCTACACTCAAATCATGCCTATTCCATGTTTATCCATTGTCCCCTGTAACAGAGTATAAGCTGTTGCCACAGCAGCTACTACACCTCCATTTTCTTTTATTAAAAAAAAAAAAAATGCTCATTTTGAGTGGAAATTTGCCCTTTTATACACATCATACTACCATTCCTAGCCACCAGGAACATATCCATCCTGTGCCCTAGAGCCATGCATGTCTCAGATATGACACTAAGGAGATGAGGAATCAGCTCTGAAATTAGCAAGCATTCCTTGACCAGAGAGCAAAAATTAACTAAAGAAATATGCTATTATGTTACCTGAAAAACTTGTGAAAACCAAGCTTTAGGCCAATTTAAATATTAGACATTCCGATAACTTTGTAACTCTCCTGACTCAATATATGGACATCTCTTTTGGCAACTATCTTGCCATAAGCAGCTCATGCCTTATCTACCCTTTTTCATTCCTTCTCCATGACTCCAGCCATGCCAGTACAAGACAGAACACTGTGAACTGCATTAGGATACAGACAGGAGTTAAAAATACTGCTACCAAGAAACTCTAATAGTTATTTTTAAACTTACAACTATGTTCTATTATTCATAAAGAATATGTAGACTGAATAAAGGCAGAAAATTGCATAGGATGAGTATTTACCCTTTGATGTTGTTATCTCAGGGGTGAAGATATGATATCAGTACTACTTCAGATACCAAAGCACTTTCTGCTGGTCTTTATCAGGCACTCTTTAAAAAAAGGAGTAACAGTGACAGCTGCCTGGGGTCAGCAAGTACAGCATGTACTTGTTTATTTTGTTCCTCATCATGTGCTTCCGGAATCTCTCCTACCAACAGTGAAACACGAGCAACACTTAAATTCTGGAGAATGAAGAGACAGCAGAAAAAAACTGCAAGTGTTTAGGTAACAGACAGCTTTATACTGGAGAAGGCAGTTATGTACTTCAACTACAAAAGCTAGCAAATCAGTTTCTTGCAAACAGAATGTGGACTCACTGTATGTGCACATATATATATATATATATATAATACATACAGAGTCTCTCTCCTCCTTACAGTCTTCATATAAAAACACAAATAGTTTGTGCTGTCACCAATTTACTGAGAAAATCTATTGCATTTTTTATATTGGGAACCTAAACCCAAGTGTAAGTTAAGACCAGTCTAGGAAGCTAACAGTACCAGTACTGCATCAGATGAAAGACCACTTGGTCCCGTTTTCAAGAGACTAAGAGGGATGCAAAAGGACAGAGCAAGAACAGGTGGTTGCTACTCTCCAGTGTAACAACAGCTGCATATAAAATGAGCTGCCAGCCTTCCCAAGACTTTTTCTACCCAAGTTGGCTCCAGAAGCACCTGTTAGTGGAGGAGCTAGTGCTGGGCCACTGATTTGGCAGACAACTGTAGTTTGAGTGGGTGTTGTAATGCTTAAATGATAACCCTCAGTTTCTGGGATACCAGGAGGCTGGTGTCTGTGGAGACAGCACTATCTTTCCTGTATAAACTGCAGCAGCATTCTTTGCTGTGAAGCGTGGATTTTGCTAGCCAGAGCCCCACTTCCACAGAAGCACAGGATTTTAGGAGTTGGAAGGGATCTTGAAAGTACTTTAGTGTTGTGTGCTATGCCTAGCATAACACTGCAACCAACTTGCTCTGCAGCCATTCCTAAGCCCTAAGGGCAGAGTGATTATCAGTTCAGACCATTTCTCCAGAGCTGTCTGACACAGAACTGCAAGGTGTTTGTGGTGGAGGGTCACCGTCTATGAAGCCCTTGCGCTACTGGGCCACAACTTCCCTTCATGATCAGCTGCCCTGAGGGCAATCAGATAGCTGAGTAAACAAGACATAGGATTTTTTTTGTTTGTTTAAGAGTACAGTAACTGTATTTAGTAGATGGAGTGGTAATAAAGGGGATGCACCATAAGGTGCCATCAACATTGCCAGAAGGCATAGGGAATCTGGTGTGGACCAGCACTTAAAATGAAAGTGATCTGACTTTGCTTGTTTTTACAGAAGGTGATGCCTGATATTAGTCCTCAGACACTCACCAGCATGAAACAAAATTGAAAATACATGTAATATAAGTACATAAAAGAATAGACTTATTTTAGTACACACATACACCTTGTACATCAGTACTTAATGGCTTCTTAAAAGTATACATAAACCAATGCCAGCTTGATTTTCTATTGCTTTTGGAGGTAGATGTGGAAAGTGTTTTCCAGCTATGTAACAAACCTGATTGTTCTTAAAGTGCAGGTTACTGGCTTGCTGCCAAACAAATTACTATTTCCAGTTTCAAGGCACCTTTGCACCTATCTCTGAAGTAAAATAAAAGCAAACTACCTAAAGCTAGGTGGTATCCAATAACACAAGAAAACACAGAACCCCCACCATAATAATGAAAGAGTTGTTTGCTAATTACTTTGACTAAAAAAATGTTAGTCTGAATAGCCAGCCACAGAGAGTTGGCCTTGTGACTGCAATCTTGTGACTGGGGCCAGCAGAGCTCCCATCAGCCTTATTGCATGCAGCCTGCCTGTGCTTCTGTCCTGGCAGCCCAGCATTGCAGGGAGCTGATCCTGAACCCTCAGCAGCACCAGCTCATTCTTCCCTGAGAAGATGATCAGAGGGCTGGAGCACCTCTGCTATGAGGACAGGCTGAGAGAGTTGGGGCTTTTCAGCCTGGAGAAGAGAAGGCTTCGGGGAGACCTTATAGCAGCCTACCAGTATCTGAGGGGGGCCTACAGGAGGGCTGGGGAGGGGCTGTTCACAAGGTCTTGTATTGACAGGACGAGGGGGAATGGGTTCAAATTGGCAGAGGGGAGATTTGAACGGGATGTTAGGAAGAAATTCTTCACAGTGAGGGTGGTGAGGCACTGGAACAGGTTGCCCAGGGAGGTTGCGTCTGCTCCCTCCCTGGATGTGTTCAAGGCCAGGCTCGATGAGGTCTTGAGCATCCTGATCTAGTGGGAGGTGTACCTGCCTGTGGTGGGGGGTTGGAACTGGATGATCTTTGAGGTCTCTTCCAACCTAGACCATTCTATGATTCTATGATTCTATGAGAAAGCAAGGCAGCTGAAGTGAAGATGGTGTTTGAAATGTTAGATCAAATGTGCCTTGGAGTATTTGTATCAAAAGTCAGTATTTTATTATATTTTCCACAAAATGTACACACAAGGAGCTTTGCTGGGTTTTTAATCAGCCAGTTGACACTTCTGGAAAAATCAGGAAGTAGTTTTCTTCAGTTATAAAATAGAAGCAGTATACTTAAGGTGAATTACAGATAGAGAACAAAACAGAGCTTAGTTTACATATATTATATTACCTAATTAGGCTCAATATGAGAAAAAGGTTATCTGTACCTATGGAATAGACCAAGGGGAAGGAAAATAACGTCATTAACTTCTGCAAGACTACACAGACAAAAGTATCTCTTTTTCAGAGGTATCCAAGGTCCAAATGCAGGCAAATTACAGAAGAAAATTAACACAGAGACAGAGGATCTGCCCATAAACAGTTCCCCAGAGGTTTCAAACCCCAGAAATTGTGAAAAGACAGGCCCTCTCGTTCAGGCTTCATGTCATCATGGGCAACACTCACAAACCTCCTGCATGGCGGAAGCAAGGAAGGAAACCAAACCAAACCAAACCAAACCAAACCAAACCAAAAAAACAACCCCTCCCAAAAAAAAACTCCAAGGAAGCATGAGATGTGATTCCACTGAACTGGTATCAACAGTTCATGGAGATAGACGACAGATCGTTTTTCCTATTGAGATTTGGCCTGGGGGCATTGCTCTCCTCGATGCAATGATTTGCATCATTGTTTTGCAGGATCCTGCCCATCAGGAGCCGAGCTACTTTTTCAGTTCTGATCACCATGATCAATAAAGGGACTTTGGTGGCTTTGGTGAACCAGCTTAGAGAGGGTGTTGGCCAGGACAGCTACTACTCACATGTTGATCACTAGGGCTTGGCCTAAACATTCTTGTCAGCTGCTGAGCAGATCACCCAGTGAATATTTTATTGCTTTTGAAGAGACGTTTCCACGGAGGAGATAATATACCCTCTCGATTACCCGGTCAGCTGGGCTGGGGCTGAATATGCTAGGCCAGACTAATCCCAGCCCGAGGCACAAACATTCATGGTGTCTCATCCATTCAGTGTTAAGTGCAAATGCACTGTCAGCACATGCTCAGGAAAGAAAAAAATCAACTTCTCCCTGCCCCAGTTGCTGCAGTACCGGCCTCGTGATCATGTCCTACAAAGAGCTTAACTGGGAGACATCATCCCGCCCGGTGCTCACTCACAAGTTGATGCACTATCTGTGTTTTGCCCTTTTGATTGTCTCGTTTCCTGTTTTTTCCTGCATGAACAATTTTGTCCTCTCTTGACAGCTCAGCATAATTCGTTGTTCCAGCACAGGAAGAGAAAAAGGAGAGCAAAAAAACTAAAAGAAAGCAGGGAGAATAAATGAAGGAAAAGGATCACACAGGCAAACAAAGACCTGAAATTTAAACTCAGCAAAAGCATGGGAGCATTTACATTTAATCTTTCTTAAAGCTGCACCAGGAGAAAACAAAGCAAAGCAGAAGACTAGCCTTCCCTCAGACCTACACATGCAGCCGCTCATCAGCTGCACGGCCTCTGGCAGGCAGCCGCGTTGCTCTTGGCCTTTTTTCTCTCCCACTCCTCAGCTGTCTGGCAGTTTAGATTGAAAACTCAGCGGCTGACTAAAAAAACCGGGGCTATACATTTTGTTGAAATTTTGGGGAAACTGCAGCCAAGTAACATTTCATAATAATTGTGAAAGTAATGTGATCAAACCTTGTAACAGCTCTGAATGAGAAGATGCAGGTCCACTCCAAATGTTCCAGTGACTGAGGAGCAACTAATAGCAAAATGGAAGCTGTGTTTATTCTAAATATTTGCACAAGGGCATGGTAATTTCCGTATAAACACAGAGAATTTTCTTTCAGCTACAGGAGAATATTATCATAAATCTTCAAAAGCCAGTGCGATTTCACACTACACAGCTGATGTCTTCAGTATCTGTTTCCTATTCCATAAACCTCTGCTGTCAGGCAGTGCTTCATACTTGATCAAGGAATGAAAACTGCAAAATACACGGGTGAGCAAGAGGAATGCTAACAGTTATTGAGAAATTCTTGCAGTGCTGTTATGGTAAAAGACTCACTATTATGGAGTGAGACACACTATTATGAAGTGTGCTTGGCCACATGTGTATCTAAGCAAAACTGGGGACCTGCAGACACAGTAATGGACATCTCTGGCTTCCCTGTAAGGTTTCAACAGTGAGGCAACAGTCCTAAAAAAACTTGCATAAATCACTTCACTACATGGATTGTGTAAGGGGTTAAGTTTCTTTATTTCACGCTTGATTTCACATTACCAAAGATGAAAAAAAAAAAAAACCAGACATTGTAAGAACCCTAGTAGTCACAGGATGAGAAAAGTGACTGTTTTTAAAACTTTCCTGTATGTCAGTTAAATACACTTCTCACAGGAGTTTAAAGAATAAACACTCCATATGTAAACAAAATAACGTATTTTCATAGTTTCCTTTGCTTCAAGAGCACTTGTTTTTAGAAACTCAAAACTAGCTACCAATAAACAGTCCTTCATGAGACAGACAGAAAAAAAACATTATCCTTATGAAAACCTTAGGACAAGCACAGTCTAAGTACCAGCATATGGAAACCACATGCAAAATATTTTTTCCTCCCAAATTACAAAAAAAACCAATGCAGCTTATTTTTGCAATGAAGAGGAAAGCAAACAATGACTGCAGAGCTCTATCACTGCACAGAACTGCCACCTACCATGCACATAACAGTGTCCAATCCTATTAACAGTAGCTGTAATTCAGACAGTCAGTCTAAATAGGATGTTTTACTGACAACACACATCTGGAAACACTGAAACAGGTTGCCTAGGGAGGCTGTGGCTGCTCCTGGAGGTGTTCAAGGCCAGGCTGGATGATGTCTTCAGCGTCCTGATCTAGTGAGAGGTGTCCCTGCCTATGGCGGGGGATTGGAACTGGATGATCTTTGAGGTCTCTTCCAACCTCAACCGTTCCATGATTCTATGACCTACTAGCGATTTTAAATATAATGTATCTTGCAAGAAACATAACTTAAGCTAAGAGCAGGAATATAAGACTAAAAAAAGCCTCATGAAAAAGACTTGAACAGTCATCAAGAGATTTACCCACAGCTCTTCTGGGAACTAGTCAGGAGGTTCCCATGTGCATACATAATATGCATTAGCTCTATTTTCAGAAAGGAACAACTTCAAAGAGAGATGACACTTTCCCCAACAGGATATATACCACTATGAAGAAATTTGTTACTTTACAATAGTACTCCTAAAATGTACAGCTCTGCAGAAGATAGGGCCACTGGAATGGAATTCCAAAGCCAGATTGAGTGTAATCTGTGAAATCTAACATGTTTCTAACTTCTACCGGTGTTCCTAACTGCAGCTTCTGCAAAATTTTAGCTTTCATACTGTCACATAGGGCAATTCTGGCTGTAACTGTTACTTCAGAATTAACTGTGTAAAAATTGAAATATCTGCATTACCTGACCTACCCTGTCTTCTTCTCACTTACTCCACTCCAAAGAGAGGATGCTTAGACAGAACAGCCAGCAAGTTTTAATGCATATAAACTACTGTATCACCATATTTCATTTCTGTAGAAATACTGGGAATCTTGGCTTGTATAGCCAAACACCTTTCCCTGGTGCCCATTTTCTCCCAGCAGTTCAAGGAGGCTTTGTCCTGGTCTCACTCTGCATTAGATACTGTGGTTTTGTTATAATCAATATGGAAAAGCATCAGCACCTCAAGTGTTACTAAATTCACAGTAAAGCCAGCTTCTAGGGTTACATCTTCAGAAAGACAGGTCTCTGTAGACCAACAGTTCTGGGTAAGCAAGAATGGAGATACCACTACCAATTACTTATTTTTCTCTCATGAAGTGCCTATGAAATGGAAGATTTACATTATCTACAATTAAAAAAATTGGCTTCTGTATGCTGTAGTTCAAATGCTCCCTTGTGGGCATGGCCATCTGACTCAAAGATGCTAAGATCTTATGAGGTCTTAGCACATCTTTATGGACTCATGAGTACATAAAGCCTGAATTGGTGCTGGTTAAGACACAAAACTAGCCTCCTTCCCTTCCAGCCCAAGGGCAAGGGGTGAGTCAGCCCCCAAAAAAGGGCAACTCTTCCCCCTGCATGTAGCTGTTTTCAGTATTATCAATTAATCTTCTGCAGAAAGCGACACTCAGACCAAATCTAAACTGCATGTAACTGCCAGTAATCATGTCTCAGGAGCAGATACCCCAAGAATCCCCTCAGAAAAGGAGGTACAGGGCATAGGGTAAGTCATCACAGTTGAGTTACCATTTTAGGAGCGGCCCACCCTCGCTCTCCATAGAAACAGCACTCCTTTTCCCAGCCAAAACTGGTGTAAGGAAGACAGTATTAATTGTCCTACATATACTAAGAAACCATTTTTTCTTTGACAAGCACAGGTGCTTTGTGTGCTCCTGCTGTATCACAATGCTCAAAAAGAGACAACTGTTACTACTTCAGTACCAAACTCACCTACAGAACTACCATAGGCAAATACTGATTGTATTCAAGCAAAGATCAGATTCTACAGACCTTTATGCAATACAAAGAACCAGACATTATCTCTGGGTCAGAGGACCAAGCAAATATTCACTCAGGCACATTCTTGGAGGCAAGCAGCTTCCAAAGAATGAGTCAGATTCAGTCACTTTAAACTGATAAAATGAAGTGGGAAAATGTCTAAGTAAGCTGTTGCAAATATTACACTCCATTTTTAACAGCTGTTAGCCATTACCAAACAGGGCTGTTTTAGTACAGAATGAAAAGAGGTAGACACAGAGGCTTCAGTTAGTAATGTGACTTGGGATGCCTGTTTGATAGATTTCAAGTGAAAAAAAAAAAGCAAAAAAAAGTCACCTGTACACACTAGAATTTAAGTGTTTATTTAAAAAGTAACCTTAGGGTACATTGCAATTTTTAAAAAAAGGAAAAATACAAAGAGTCATCTATTAGATTAAGCAGTCAAAAGCCAGCAATATTACAAGCTGTTTACATACCAACATTTATATGTTGATGACACGCCACTTAAATTAATGTAAAACATACTTTGAAAGAAAAAAAAAAATCAAATTAACCTTTGAAGGACACAAGTCACCACATGTGCGAACATGGGTTTGGTCATTGTTTAAATCCCCTCTTGCACTGAAATGTTCAGTCTTCAAGTTATACAAGTGGATAGCTAGCAGCTGTTGCTATTCCACAGTGGTTCTTCCTGTCCTTGGCCATGTAGATATATCCTTTGTCACCCCACTTCTCACCCCAGCTGAAAACAGAAGGGAAGGATTTGTTTTCATATTTATAAGCGACTTATTTACCCCTTCCTAGTGTAACTTGAAAAACCACTGCCTTCCACATTTTTAGAGAAAAATCAAGGTAACTGCAGCCAAACTGAAGTGTTTCCCAACAATTAAGTGCATGTTATAGAAGAGGCACCCCAAGCTCAAAGGGTGCAGCCATCCTGTATCTAGTTGGAGATCTTGGATTATACACACTTTGAAAGCTCAGACATTGCTCCCAGCCAACTGTAAGACTGCAAGCAGCATGAAAGTGGTGTCGCAGTAATGCTAAGAACATGAGACAACCTCATGTGATGTGCCCTTCAGCATTAATTTGTTTTCCCTCAAACCTAGAAGGTAAGTACATCTTTGAAGTTCAAGTGTTGCCCCATTTCATGCAAACAAGTAGTACTCCACTTCCAACTGAAAAATACACAGCAAAACTACTCCAAACACTTATTACACATACCCCCACAACCTGGTTTCCTTCTGCTACCCTCTGCTCACTACTTTAACATCTACTAGTTCTGGGATTGTTCCCATTCTGAGGTCCCTTGAACTACCTAAAAAAACCCAGAAGAATAGGTTTGCTGCTTTGGATCAACCAGGCTGCCAGTAGCATGAGTGAGGTATAACTTTTGTCGCACAATACAATGAGAATAGTCTCCAGATTTGCCACAGACATATTTTCATTAATGTTGTCTCTCCACTGCCTACTAAAAGTGACAGTACTTCACATTCTGCCCTACCCCCAAAAAGGGTAGAAAAGATGGGAGTGATCTTACCTGTTCTTAACAATCCAGTATTTCTTCCCATCTACGTCCTCCCCCTCAAAACCATAACCTACAACCAGTACACCATGGTCAAGGTCTTCACTGCTGCACTCTGGTTCATAGTAGATACCTGAGTAGGTGAAAATTCAAATGTCAGTAAACTCACCTGTAAGAAACCCTTCTCCCTTGCCAGTTTATTGTGTCAGAATCACATGCTGTGAGACCTCCCTAAGGTCAGAGAAAGGACTCCCAAGTTAAATGCATCATAACAAGCTGAGGGAGAAGCACACACTACTAAAGCACAAAGTGTGAAGAACCTGCACTAAAACTAAGAAGTACTCCTCACTGTGTCCTATACCACAAGATCAGTTTAACTCAGTACTGAGCATCTGAAGAGTTCTCTGCATGTAAGCAGGTGACAAATCCCCACCTGACTGATAGAACTGGAATGAAGTGTGGCCTGCATCAATAGCAACAGACACTGGACCCACAGCTGCTACTGCTTTCATGAGGGCTCTTTCATGTCCTTGAGGGATGTCAACAAAGCCAGTGTCATTAGCAGCATTATACTCTGCCTTGTAGTGACAGTCTTCATCATCCTAAATAAAGAAAGACACAGTTATTACACAGTTCTCCACTTAACACACAGGTTAGCATAGGAACTACCAGACATTTTGTGACTTTGCTGCCTTGAAAACAAGGGACTGAACAGGTTCCAACTGCTTCAGCAATGCTTTGAAAGAAGAGCAGAACACAGAACCTGCTTTTGAG
This sequence comes from Psilopogon haemacephalus, assembly GCA_013396835.1. Classification (NCBI taxonomy): domain Eukaryota; kingdom Metazoa; phylum Chordata; class Aves; order Piciformes; family Megalaimidae; genus Psilopogon; species Psilopogon haemacephalus. The sequence goes on from VWZI01023028.1 coordinate 52,303, forward strand.
TTTTTTCAAAGGTAAAGAAAAAACAAAGGATGGTGGGGCCCAAGAGGAAAGCTCTCCTGAGATGCAAGGCACCATTACATCCCGAAACTCTGCCTTACTTGGTGGGCAGGAAAAACCTCTTTTCAGGGAGGAGAGAGGCCCAGACTGCATTAATGGACCATGGAAAAGAGCCAAGTACTCATTAAACATGAAGTGATCTAGAAAATGCTCCTTGAGCGAGCACTTACAATCCACAATTTCATCTCAGTCTGAAAAACTACAGAACAATCTGGAAGTTAATGTGTATTATACTGCCTAAAAAATTAAGCACTCATGTATAATGAATAAATAATGAAGCCTGAACTGTTGATGCCATAGATATTTACTTCCAGAGAAGCCTACTTGAGAAGTCAAGCAATGTGAAACAGATAGCACAGTTAAAGGAGAGATGTGATTATTGCAAAAACTACTGCTTAAATTGCCTCCTCCCAGCTAAGGGAACCTTCATTACTTAGTTTATACTCAGCAAATTAGCCACTTCCTGTAACAAACTGATTTCTGGAAAAGCCAAAATTAGGAAACATTGAGATTACAGAGATGCACACAAACAGGAACCTAAATTCAAAGGCTTCCACACTGCTCACAAATAGCACAGCTGCTGAACAATCAGTTAAAACAAGTACACTGCAAGAAGTCTGTGGTAAGCAGAACTTCCAAGTGGTGAAAAGACCAAATCATGGGCTCAAATGGTACCAACTTCCTACTGCTCATTTGTCTTCCCATGTCAGTTTAACTTTTGGTAGATGACAGGTATTTACAAGTCTACCCATGTGTATTTATGCACTTTCAGTCCACAATGGAACTTAAGGCATCGCCAACTATTACTAATATCACATTAGGTTCAAGAATTAGCTGGTCTATGAGTACCAACTCTAATAGCTCAGTTAAAGGAAGCTGAATTACACCACTGCAACTAATTAGCACTGTTGATAAGGGCTGGGTTCTGGTTTGGTGTGTCCACCAAGATAAGGCATGACGTCCAACATAAGGGCAGCAATGAAGAGGAGGAGGAATAAAAATACTTGCTCTAGTATTTCCAACTGGTCTGGTAAGATTTTGACCTCAAGGATCAGTGCAGTATGTTTTATTCCTGGGGCTAGCAGTCACTCTAGTCTTCTCAGGAAAACTTCAACAGGAAGAAGCGATACACTGTTTACCAGTTAGACACTTTCCTGTTCTATAGGATTTTCCCAACAGTTTGTCCACAGAAAAGATGTGATACTTGCAATACAAGTTCAGCTCCTGCACCTACCTTTGCTGTGTATGGGTAGGACTCCTCTGAATCAATGCCCCCATTATCTTGCACATACTGGAAAGCCTGGTCCATGAGACCACCACTGCAGCCCTGATTCCCTTCAGGTCGAGAGCAGTCCACCAGATTCTGTTCACTCAGTGAAACAAGTCTGCCTGTTTTTCTGTAGTGCTGCCCTTCAAGAGCTCCTGTTGTGCTGAAAGCCCAGCAAGAGCCACACTGACCCTGAAGCAATAAAAAAAAACCCACAAGTTACAAATCCAGGCAGATTAGGAAGTTACAGTTCCTTTACCACTGATCTAAACATGAAAAAACAAAAGCCACAAGACCAACATCAGTTTCACACTCCCAGCATGTACAAGTGAAGATATTACAGCCTTTGAATTTAGACATTCAGTGCAGAACTCTTAACAAAGTCCTGAAAAGGTACAGCAATCTCATCAAAACAGCACTTAATTTGGTAAACTTGCATCATTGAACAAGTCCAGAGCTCTTCCTCTAAAAAAATGGTGGTTGTGTTCAGGAAGCTGGCTAAAATCCAGTCGTAGGAGATTACCTGGTCTTTAACTGGAGTTACATATCCCTTCTCTCTCCAGTCTACAGATCGCGGAACTTCCAGGAAGTTGGGCTCAAGAAACTGGGATCCTCTGTACTTCCTTTCTGACTTATTGTGTGCATAGCCATTCATCAGCTGTCTGAACTCCTCAGTTGTCTGAAGAAAATTCAAGACATGCAGTCACAAGCTGTTACATGCCATTGTTTAGAACTGTATGTTTCATTCCTCTATACATACCATGTCACCAAACTGATTCATTCCCAGCTTGTAGCTGTGTTTCCCTAATGTGTGATCCAGATTATGGAGTTCAATCATTTTCAGATTCTTCTCCCACACTACTCTTCTCCAGCCTTCCTCTCTCTGTGGGGCCAGAAAACAACATACTTCAGAGGCAGCTCACAGATCACTTGCACAATATGTGGCTTATGGTTCGCATACTCAGGGCAAATGGAAACTACACAAAGGAGAAATCTGAACACTCTTTTACGAGATGGCCTAGCTTTTGCTCGATGGTGCCAAAGAAGTATAGTACAGCTGAGCGGGTGCACAAACACACGAAAAAGACCTGGGAAGAATGGGATTTTCCTACTCAAGTGCAGGCCACAGCCAGCGTTAAAACAGAGCAGACATGACTCAGCTGGCTGGGCCCAGCTCAGCTGTTTGCTGAGCCCAGAGGTATTCCCAGACCCTCACCTCATGGTAGTTCTTGTTGTGCCACGACTTCCACAGCTGCCAGTGGCTGTCCAGATCGTGGTCTGCTCTCGGAGCACCGAAGGCCAGTCCCAAGCAAAGGCAGAGGGTGGTCAGAAAGAGATTCATACTGGCAGAACTGTCGGGAGGGGACGATCGGCGGTCGGACAGAATGTAATGCGCAGGCAAATCGCTTTTCGCTTCATGGGTCTGAGCACCGAATAGGATGCCGGACCCAAGGAGCTCTACCCCCTCTCCTCCGTAAACCCGCAGCAGGAGAGAAAGCAAGCAGCGCACCGCCAAGCCCGGGGACAGGCAGGCAGGCAGACCGCCCCCACCCCCGCCCAACCTTTCCCGAACGCCCCATGTACGGACCCAGCCTTTGCCCGTCCCCCGCAGGTGAGCCCGGCCCTCGGCCGCCGCTGTAAACAAGCTCTGGCGGCAGGGCCAAGAGGCGCAGTGAGTGACC
>VWZI01023028.1:55408-68875 GCA_013396835.1 Psilopogon haemacephalus
GGGCCGCGCCCCCGGGCGAAGGCGGCGCGGGAGGGCACCAGCGCAGTGCCCAGGCTGGGGTCTGCTCGCCGTTGCGTGTGGTGGATTGGCCTCGTCGCCAAGCCGAGCAGTCTCGGCTGCCGGAGCTCCTGGCGACAGTGTGGGGCCGCCCGGGGCACATCCTGCACCACCGAAGCCGTTATGTTGGGAAATTATTATCTAAACAATTCTTTTCGAGTGCCGGTAGGCTGGAGACGGTGGCAGCAAGCTAAGCGGGTCGAAATTCAGCCTGGGGAGAACTTAAAAGCTGGCAACTGGCAGGCTAAAGAAAAGCAAAAGCTGGAGGACAAAGGCGGTTGCGGACCTAGTGCTGTCCCCATGTTCCCGTTGATGGTAAGGTCAGGTGGGTTAAGCTGATGGGCTCTGGCCCTGGGTACTCAGTGACTTGCTGGAGGCCAGCCGTGGGCGCCTTGTGCCCCTACAGAGGGGTGGCACAGCCTGCCGCAGCCACCTCCTACCCAAGGGAGCTGCTGCCACTGCCACCACACTGCATGTTTTCACGGAATCACAGAAACATCCAGGTTGGAAAAGATCCTCAGGATCACCAAGTCCAACCTGTAACCCTACGGTACAAGGTTCAGCTTAAACCATATCCATTAACACCACATCCAAACTACCCTTAAACATACCCAGGGTTGGTGACTCAACCACCTCCCTGGGCAGCTTATTCCAGTGCCTGACCACTCTCTCCATGAAAAAGTTTTTCCTAATGTCCAATCTAACCTACTCAGTCTCAGCCTGAGGCCATTCCCCTTTGTTCTGTCTCCAATTACCTGTGAGAAGAGACCAGCAGCAGCCTCTCCATAATGTTCCTTCAGGTAGTTGTAGACGACAATGAGATCTCCTCTCAGCCTCCTCTATTTCAAACTAACCATCCCCAGCTTCCCCAGGCACTCCTCATAAGATTTACTCTCTAGACCCTTCACCAGCTTTGTTGCCCTCCTCTGGACCCACTCCAGCACCTCAACATCTCTCTTGTAATGAATGACCAAAACTGAACAGGATACTCAAGGTGTGGCCTCACCAGAGCAGAGTACAAGGGGACAATCACCTCCCTACTGCTGGACACAGCATTTTTAATACAAGCCAGGATGCCATTGGCCACCTTGGCCACCTGGGCACACTGCTGGCTCATATTCAGCTGCCTGTTACAACCCCCAGACCCCTTTCTGCTAGGCAGCTCTGCAGCCACACTGCCCCAAGCCTGTAGCATTGCTTGGGGTTGTTGTGACCCAAGTGCAGGACCTGGCATTTGGCCTTGTTGAAACTCATCCCACTAATGCTGGTCCATTGATCTAGCCTGTAACAAGTCTCTCTGAAGAGCCTCTCTACCCTCATTCAAATCACCACTGCCACCTAACTTGGTGTCATCTGCAAACTTACTGCTGACACTCTCTATGCCTGAATCAAGGTCATCAATAAAGTTGTTAAAAAGAAGTGGTCCCAATGCTTCAGGTGTCCCTGAGGAACACCAATTGGATTTAACTTAATTGATCACCACTCTCTGGGCCCTCCTGTTCAACCAGTGCTTTATCCAAGCCGTAAGTATCCTATTTATCTACAAGAATTTTGTGGGGAACAGTATCAGAAGTCTTTTTGAAAGTCTAGGAACAGCCTTTCCCTCATCCAGCAGCCAGGTGATCTTGTCATAGAAGGAGATCCAGCTGATCAGGCAGGACCTGCCCCTCATAAACCCATGCTGACTTGTCCTGATCCTCATACATATGATGTGTGATGACATTTGAAATGACCTACTCTATGTTTTGTTAAATACAGGTAGGGAAACTTGCCTGACACTGGCAGCAGGTAGGTGTGAGGGAGCCTCTACTATTAGGTAGGGTCCCAGTGGCATGGTGGTTGTGCTGTTTCCAGTCAAGTCCTTTCTATTCACGTATAATTTACTAAGAGATTTTTCCTACCTCTGGACCCAATGCTGGTAACAGTCAGGTATTTTACAATCAGTGTGGGAAGTGTTCATATGTATAGCATCCAGTAAGGTATATTGGAAAACACTGTGACACCAAGCAGCACAGATGAAATACTGAAAGCTTTACACATTGAGTTGATTCACACCTAGCCAGGAGCAGATAGATTGATTTGCACCAGGCAGCTTGTCTCTAACAGTGGAATAACTGCAAGAGCTATGCAAGGTTCTGTCTTAACCTCTTGTAAAGCCAGGTTTGCTGATGGCTTTAGCAAACTTCATGTATTTAGAGTAAGACCTAAGGTTTGTAAACTTACACAACAGCAAAAAGGAAGAAATCATATGATATGTGCTTCTTCCTTTTTTTTTTTTTTTTTTTTTTTTTTTTTTTTTTAAAAACACAACATTTTTTTTTAATGTGTTAAGACACACAGCATGTCATTTAAAACAAGCAATATGTGTTTCCTTACCCAAATTATCTCAGGAGCAGTCTTTGGCCCAAGGAAGCTCCACAGAGCCAAATAAAAAAAGGGAAATTGGAGTGCCTGACTCATCGTTTTAAAGTACCCATGCAAGTCTTCTGCCACTGAGCTAGTGTAGTGGTCTCACAAAAAATCTGTGTAAATACATCCAACAGTGGTGCTCCTTGATTAGTTCATTAGTAACTAATCATAAACAACCTTTGTAGAATTTTGGAGAAAATAAGGTATTTTAAAGCTGACATACTTCCTGCAGTGAAAGCTTGCATATGAACACTCAGGACTGATCTATCATATTGTAATAATCATCATTGTACACTTGCAGAAATTCAAATAATGAGTAGTGTGCATAGGTTTGAAAAATTAAGAGAGACATCTTTTAGTTTTTTGTTCAAACGTTAGTATTTCCAGTTGTCAAATATTAGTTTCGAGCTCAGCCTTTTCTAAGGAAAAAGAGCTGTTTCCTTGTTTGTACAGCAGAGTAAAACTATGTGTCTGTGTCTTTTCAGCATGAAACTTTTTGCTACCTAACCAATTTACTTGCAAATACATCAGGAGAGTTAGGTGAACTTCATATACCTTGCCTAACTCATAGTTAGTTCCAGTGTGCTAGTTTTGGTTTTGTCTTTTTTTTTTTTTCTTCTTTTAAGTGTGTGGGATTTGAAAATATTTTAGGTAACATATTTTTGCTGATATTTTCTGTGCAAAGGGAACCTATGGACAAAGGTTTCTTAAAATGGCAAGAAGTTTAGCTAGCACAACAACAGCTAAGGTCAAAACCAAGAAAGGTCTTGCACAATAATTCACATGTTTGCAGTGCTGTAATGTGCCCTGAGATGCACTAAGATACTGGCTTCTCCATATCATATGAGGTCCTGTCTCTTTGGGGAATCACAGAATCAAAGAATGGTTGAAAGGGACCTCTGGAGATCATCTAGGCCAACCTCCCTGCTAAATCAGGTTCACCTAGACCAGGTTGCACAGGAACACATCCAGGCAGGTTTTGAGGGTCTACAGAGAAGGAGACTCTGCAGCCTCTCCAGGCAGCCCGTTCGGGTGCTTCATCACCCTCAGCACAAAGAGTGTTTTCCTTATATGTAAGTGAAACATCCTGTGTTCTAGTCTGTACCTGTTGCTCCTTGTGCTGTCACACATCACCACTGTAAAAAATCCCAGACCCATCTTCTTGGCCCATGCCCTTTATATATTTATAAGCTCTGAGAAAATTCCCTCTCAGTATTCTCTTCTCAAGATAAACTGGCCAAATCTGTCAGTCTCAACTCGTAAGAGAGATGCTCAGATCCCTGATCATCTTTGTACCCTCCATTGGAACTTCTCCAATAGTTTCTTGGTTCTCTTGAACTGGGAGACCCAGAACTGGACACAGTACTCAAGGGGTAGTCTCATCAGCATAAGGTAGAGGGGGAGGAGAACCTCCCTTGACCTGCTGGCCTCACTTAAGGCATCTCAGGATACTACTGGCCTTCTTGTCCACAATGGCACATTGCTGCCTCATTATGAACTTATTATCCACCAGGACTCTCAGGTCTTTTGTCATGGAACTGTTTTCCAGCAGGTCAGCTGCTGACCTGTGCTAGTAAATGGGACTATATTTTCCATCTCCACAGCTGTCGTTGTTGAAATTCATGAGGTTCCTGTCTGCCCAACTCTCCAGCCTGTCCCAGTCTTGCTGAACAGTGGCACATAGCCTTGTTTGTCAGTCACTTCTCAGTTTTGTATCATCAGCAAACTTGCTGAGAGTACACCACTCTGTCCCTTCACCCAGATTGTTGATGAAGATACTGAACAAGAGTGGGCCCAGCATTGACCCGGGGGCACACCACTAGCTACAGGCCTGTAACTACTCTGCACCACTGATCACATCCTTCTGTACTCATTTTTTCAGCCAGTTCTCAGTCCATATTCCTGTATACTCACCTAAACCACGCTTCATAAGCTGTCCTATGAGGATGTTATAGAAAAGAGTGTCAAATACTTACTGAAGTTGAGGTAGAAGCAGCTAGACAATACATGATACCACTGTGCTGCTTCTCCTACTGAATACTACTGGTGCATGCACACACACAAATGCCAGATGCCCTTGTTGCTATGAAGATGAGCTCACCCTGCAAGTTTATTTAATGTAGCCTACATTCTTAACTGAGAGGTAACTGAAACTCTGGAAGGAGACAGGTATACTTTCACCTTCAGCATACTGATGTCAGTTTGCACTGAGTCATAATGAACATATCAGTTCCATGGGTATTTCAGAAAGGAAGCCTAGGAGGCCAGGTACAGAAGAATAAAGCATATGCAATAGCTGTGGTCAGAACCTGGTCATCCCAAGACTGCCATTTAGAAACTTGTCATAGGAAGCTGGCCTAGGACTACCCTCAATGGCTGGACAAAGATATCTTCCCTGAGACTTGTATTGTCATTAATGCAAAGGCTGCCAGCCATGACACAGAAACTCTTCACAACTTCAGCCAAGGTAAAAATGCTGTACTACAAAGCTACTAAACATCCTTCTGTTCCAGCACTGTTCCTGCTGCTCCTGACTGTGCACACTGCGGGATTTAGACACCAAACTGAAAACCTAGTGTAGTGGTGGTCTGACAATATGTGCAGAGGGTCCATCAGTGCTAATAATTGAACAGATACTTCTAGAAGTCATTTGCCATCAAACTGCAACTTTGTGACATACTGCTGAAGACACACCAGACACAACAGTATTTGCTGTATGGTGAAAGCCTGTCAGTGGGGACTAGCAACCACATGAGTGTCTTGTGTGCAAAGCACTCCTTCCAGGTAAGCAGCAAGATGGAGTGAAACCAATAGCTCCTTCAGTTCCTCTGCTTATAGGTTGAACTGAAGCCAAGCCACATCACCCAGTCCAGAGGAGACCTTGGTAGCTGTGATAATCACAGCAGTCAACAGCCCTTCATGCAGTAACCTAAAGATCAAAAACTTTTGAAGGAAAAAGACCCTTGTTCATTAATTTAAGGGGTTTTTTTTTTTTGGCTGTTTTTTTTTTTTTTTAGGATAGCTTTCCAAATTGCTTTGGGAAAAAAAAAAAAAAAAAAGAGCTTTTCAGAACTCTATGCAAAATTCCAATTGTTTTGCCTAAGGCATACCACTCTTTTGAAATGGAGGAGCACCACCTTTTAATATGTTTCCATTGCCATAGCCAGAAGATTGCCAACTGCACTGTAGCTGTCTGGACCAAGTTACCAGATGAGCGTGGCCATACATTTCTCAACAGTTCCAAGAACTCATGTAGTGGTGTTCTGTCTTTGCAGTTGGAGGGGTGAACTCAGCAATTGTCTCCAGGGAAGCCTCTCATCAACATGAAACTCAGCTACCACTGCACTTATGCAGTGCCATACTCCTCCTCTGGAACCACTAAACTTACTTGAATCCAGGATTTCAGAAACTTGTTTTGTCCTTTTAAGTTCCTTTCCTTCTTTCTTCTTCTAGTACAAAGGTGCAGACAAAAGGGGCAACTTGTATCTGCAAGAAAAAAAACTCAGAAATCAGAAAAAGAAAACTTTGACTTTGACTTACAAAGCTAGATCAGGCTGGCAATGTATCAAAAAAACATCTGTGCATAATAAGCATAATAATAAGCTATGTCAGACTTAATTGTGGCAAATGTGCCCAAGCAGATCCCACAGACCAGCTAACTCATGTGCCATGAATGATCCTTACTGAAGTAAAAATAAGGGCTTTGTTTGGATGCTCTTTATCTAAACAGCAAAGGGAGGACATTTGATTAGGCAAATATTGATTTATATGTTACTATGAAGACCACATTTAGGATCTTTATTCTTGGACTAAAAAATCAAAAAACTGCACTGCGAACTTGTGTATTTATGCCATGTTAAAGTCCTCTGGCTTGAATCAGCTTCTATCATTTTACCTTAGTATGTGACTTAAGAATGGGCTTTTACAGCAGCGTGGCCTTGGTCAAGCTGTATCTACCCTCAAATGCAAACTACTGTATTTCTCAACAAGCTCTCACTGACCAACATGCATTAGATGCTACCAAAACTACCCAACAAACTACCAAACCTAACTAACAACAACTAAACACCCCCACTCCAAATTTCCAGTAACCTGTGATTTTGTGGTCAGCCAAACAGTTTAGAAAAGCACAGGTGTATTTCAGAGATCACTATGCTAATTTTGCATGCTTGTCTGCTTTATGTATAAGAAATGACAAAATCATATTTATGTTTAGGAAAATGGAACTTCAGAAAAAACAGGTCAGCTTTCTTTTCAGAAAAAAATAATTGTTGTTTTCTTCTATGGTAAATATTCTTCTTTTAGAAAAAAAAGCACAGTAAATTTTCAACACCACACTGCTTTAAAAAGATAGGTGGAGACTATTATAGAATAGATATCCACCTTAAGAACTGCTAGTCAACTAGTAGTTATTTTTAGTGCTACTTTCAGAAACAAAATTAGGAACTGAAGATATTTTTTACCTATCTTAATGTGAACGTAGCTGATAAAAAGGACACAACACCCCCCCACCCCAGTTTTTCTTCTTCTTTGCAGTTCAGTGAAAATAACCACCCTTCCTTCTTAACCTGGGTATTCCTCACCAAAGATCTTAAGTGGCTCTGGAGTTTTTAATGTCCCTCTGGCATTAGTCACATTCATAATACAGATTTCAGAGGTTTTTGGTTTCGATTCTCCACAGTAGAAAATTAGATTAAAACTGTATGTCAGTTGGTGTACCAGCAACGAAGTTAATGGTGTCGTTATTAGGTTAGAAAAAGAAGCGGCATCTGTCTCAAGGGAACGTGGATAGGGTTCTTTGATTTTGCTGAAGACCTGGGAGAAGGCTGGGGAGCTGTGACACAATTCTTCTGAAACACCTCTTTGTTTTCAGCAGTCTTGTGATGACCCAGAACCATCATTTCCTCACTCAAGTGGCAGATAAGAAACAGCATTCCAACTTCTCTGCTGGCCCAGGAGGCAAAGACGACTACGTTTGCATATCAATGTCTTACCTGGTCACAGGATTTAGGGAATGATGCAAGGGGTGGTTTGCCTTGCAAGAAAGACCGTGTGTGGGTCTTAGTATAGCCACTGCTTCAGGGTGAGGGTTTTCCGAAGCAATATTATTTTGCTGTGAGATTTTCCGATTATTTCTGTATGCATGGAAAAAAAAGTGGGTTCTTTCGTCTTCCTCGTTTACCTTAATGTTATTACTTCAGAAAGACTGAATACTGAGTCATACTTGAAGTCTGCTTTGAAGCTTGGCTCACAATTGTAACTCACGTATTTAAAATTTTAAACCTCAATTTGACTGGTTCCTTATCCTTTATTCAGTGTCTTCTCCTGATCTATGGTGAATACCAATTTGTGAGTTTTGGGAGATCTGTGATTTCAAAAGCTAATCTGGGGAAATAGTGGGAGGATGTGGGAAAATACCAAACTAAATTACCAATGTAGAAGTTCACAAATACACAGCAGTTTCCATTCTGTATTGAGATTTCACTAAAATATAAAGGACAATGGTGTTTTTTTTCCCCTCATTTTATTTCTCCATCTTTTACACAAAAATAGTTACTACTTCCTGACTCTGTTAATTAGAAATTTTATTGTAAAAAGTTGAAAATTGCAAATCCTGTCTGTATTGTAAAATCCCTCTGACTAAGACCGATTTTTGACTACTCATCTCTAAGGCATTTTAACAGAATTCAGAGAAGTCTAAAGAAGTCTTTGAAGAAAGTCTCATAAACTATTTTGTATTCAAAGTCACAATTTTATTTAGACAATCAATGAGGCAACATTTCTGTTTTGAAAAGGAAGCATCAACAAAGTTCAGAGAAGTATACATCTTTATCTTCCAGACTGCAATGTTTGTGCTCCTGCAAGCTGTTGTAAACAGAGCATAAGAGAAAAATGAAAGAAAGAGCATGAAAGAAAACTCTGCTTGTCTGTCTTCTGTTGTTCTTGGAGCAGTGGTGTCTAAAGGGCAAGCTGACATGCCGGAAAGCATTTCCCATGATAAGGTTAGAGACTGCGAGTGATGTGAGCAATTATTTTTAAACTTATTATTTACAGGCTGGGCTTCATTAACAGATCATGTGAGGGAAGGTTAAACAAAACCTGCTTGCAGAAGAGGAGAGAGGCAATTGAAACAATCAAATACTGGTTTAAAGTTTGTTCTCATGAAAATCAGGTCAGAGATAAAATAGGCTAGCAGATGTGCTTCTTGGGTGAGAGGATTGGTGACTTGCAACTGCTATTATTGTTGCTTTTACAAATGGGAAAAGTGAGGCAAAAAGGAGTTGTGGCCACTGAAATAAACTTGATGAGTTGTAGAGAGATCACTGTAGGCTCTTTGATAGCCATGGTAAATTCATGTGTGTGTGTCCCTTTTCCTGATAATCAAAATAAATGCAAGTGCTCATTTTGGGAATGGGAACAGATGCGATAAAAAGCAACAAAATACACCTTGACTCTGAGAGCCAGTTGAAGCATACTCAGCCTGCTGAACACAGTAATGCTGGTAATTGCTGTCAGATTTACAGAACCATTTCAATTATTTTAACAACTGTTTAATCATTGTGGCAGACAGACACTACAGTAGACGGTTTAGAGGATCTTTCTGGCCACCAACAGCCTGCTTGGTTAGAATCTTCTTGCTATCAATACAGCAAAGTTTCTTTTGATCTCTTCCTATTTGATCACCCACAACCCGTGGAGCATCCTAACCCAAAGCTTCAGCACAACACAGCAGAAAGAAAAGGTCTTAGGCATTGGTTTTCTTATGGGGCACTGAAATTAAGCATGCACAGGGGACATTTGTCTGAGTATGAGATGAAGCTGGTTTAGCTAGTATCCAGCATCAAACAAGTTATTTTAAGAAAGTGTTTCACATTGCAGTGATGTTGTGGAGACTCCATGGCAAGACCATGCATAGTGGAGCAGCTGCAGAGTTTAGAGCTGAGTGCTGCTTCTCCAACTTGTCTCACAGGCAGCCATAAGTTTATGCAATTTCCTCTAGCTCTATATAGAAACATCCATAAGGATTTTGCTAGACCTTACCCTTAAGCTTGCAGAAGAGCACAGTGTGTGACTGACAAAACATTCGTACAATCCTTCTCATGCCCACATCACTAGAGTTTTCTTCTGCACGTGTGGTCATGCAATACCAGAAAAGTGGGCTGGCATGGGATGATGACTGTGGTGCCTGTGGTAGCATACAGTTGGACTATGGCCCAGCTGCCTTACATTTGTGCTTGATCAAGTCTAAGCCTCATCAACATGTCAGTGTCCTTTACTCACAGATTCCTCCCTACCTGAACAGTACCACTGAAAGTCAAGACTTAGCTGTTTTACACGCTGGCTTGCAACCGACTCATTACCTACAATACCCATGATTTAATGCAAAAAATGTGACCTTTCCTCATCGCTGAGAAGGTGGTGATGAAACCCTTTCGCCCAGGGGCTGTCCCAGTGCTGTGTGCCTGGGCTGCCCTCTGCTTCCCCGGCCCCTGGTATCAGTCCCTCCATTAGCATGAAAGGCAGACGCTTGAGCACACACTGCAATCCAAACAAAGAGCAGGGTGTTTCCACTCACCTCGTTGACTTTTTAAAAAGATTTTGTGTTTGATTAAACAAATAACTATTCAATACACGGCCTGGGTTTAGGGGAGAGAAGTTTAGAATCCTTCCAGATTTCTTTAGTTGGCAAAGGCCAGAGCGGCCACTCTCATCTGCCCGTGCTCTGTGCCGCGGGAATGGTTTTGCCAGGGTGAATGCATGCGGCTCCAGCTACCATCTCCGCTGAGAGACGCTTTCTTTGCTGCAGGTTTCAATGCAAAATTACACAAGAGTCAGAGTCCTGACACTTGGGTCTAGAAGTAGGTGGATACACAATGTCAGATACTTCGATGGAGACAGACAGAAAGCAAGCAAAGGAAAAAGAAGAAAAAAAAAATATACAAAAGATTCAACACCTTAGCAGCCTAAAGTTTACCTATAAAGCATTGTTTTGTGAGTATTTTAACTATACGTACAGTGGCGAATATAATTTTTTTTTTTTTTCCCTAGCAAGCAAAAAGAGTATATTTGGAATTGCCTTCAGGCTGCATTGCTTTTGTGCATGAAAATGTCTAGAGAGAAGGGTAAACTATTAATGGAAGAATGTACTTCAGTAATGTTCTGTATTTAGTATACTAAAGTGAATAAAATAAAAATGTTCCTTCATAAAAATATTTTTTAAATTTCCCTTGAAGCAGTAGGTGAAACTAAACTTAGAGAACTGTCTAGTCAAATATTGGGTTAGACATGGTTGAATTGTCTAGAAAGATTTCTAATTCCACATAGAAAGCTTTCCCCTCTCCTTTACTTCTTACAGAATGGCAGGTCAAACAGAGACTGCCCCGTAACTTCCTTCTGTATTTGGCTACATTTAAATACTATGTATAAGGCATTGTCAGTTATCCAGTAATAAAGTGTTGAGCTGCTGATCAATCCCTAAAGAGCACTCAAACAAAGGCTGGTAGGTGCAGATTTTCTTTTGAAAATGTTTAGAAAATTCAGACTGACATAACTGTCTGGCTTTCCAGGTTGTGTTTTGCTGTTTTTGTTGCTGTTGTTTATTTGTTTGTTTTAACAGGAACTGATATTCAAGTTTTCAGATGATACCAGAATGGCTAGCACGGATATGTCTGCGTATTTTAGCATTGGCCACAATATGCCCTTTTCACCTGGACTCAGGGACAAATTTGTGCCTTATAGATGGTCTCGTACAAGTCTGGTGCCGCTGAGGTTGTTTGTTTTTCCTGCCCCAACCTCAGCGAGGTAGAAGTCCACTTCCTTAGCAGTGAGCCCCTCTCCGGCAAGTGGTCTTTCTGTTAACCTTTCCTCATGTGACAACGATTGCATGCTGATGACTCCTTACATGAAAGGGAAATGAAGACAAAGGACAGAGTTGGCAGAAGCAACTGGTGGTTGGCTTAAGTATCATGCATGTGATTTCTTAACATTTTCCCTGCCTTTTTGTCTTTCACCTGTTAGGTCTGCTCTTTATAGTGCTCTGTTATGCCTGAGCTTCTCCAAACCAAAAAAGAGCAAATCCAAGCTTTTTTTTCTACCTCTAACTTTCATCAGCAAGATTATTGTCTTTGTTAAATTTGGTTTCGAGTGTCAGACTTACTTTATCACTACACTTTAAGGGAAGGAAAGGGTAGCCCCCACCCTAGATACTGTGTTAATGTACATTGGTTTTTCCTAAATAAAAAAGAGATAATAAAATAACACAAAGTAGTGTTATCATTACTAAATGTAGTACTTTGCACTGATTAAACCCCTTCCTTTTCCTTGAACACTAACTAACAATGCTTTCTAATAAAGTCCTATGAGGCAGTGGGGGATCAACCCTGAAAATAATTTGGCACTGATGTCTCTATAAAATCTCCACACAGCTATCGGGACACTTTGCTATTTATTTTCCTAGCTATAGTCCAGCTGCAGAAACAAATATCTTGGGCTAACAAGTGCATATGTGTCACTGTAGGGTTGCTTAAACTTTAGGGGCAGAAGATTTTTCCCAATAAAATCTTAGTATGTTCTTTGACAAGGTTCAGAACCATTTGTTTAATACAAAACACTGGAAAGTCTTCAAGAATTAATCAACTTTAATTGTAATTAATAGTCTCAGATGAAATACTGCATCTTGAATCCACTGATTGGAAATACCATGGCCCAATGAGGTATTGTCTGAGTTGCTGCTGTTCTATTCAAGCTGATGAGTTTCGGGTGATGTTGGTTATTTCTTCTCACATACTACAGTAAAGGTACATCATTAGAAACCCAAGTGCAGTGTGCAGTGTTTCTTTCTGCAGGTGCCGGGGCCATGGGTAGCTCTTTGTGAAAGCTAAGTGGATGAGATACATCATCATCAAACACTTTTGTCCTTATGTCCTTGGACAACCTTCTCCCTACCTTTGGGAGTTGCAATTGTGTACCTGTGTTAATTCACCTGCTTGCTGACTGTTGTTTTCCCCCCTCTACTTCAATTCTGTTCCTCCCTCCCCTCCAACTCTCTCCTCCAAGTATATGAGACCTAGGGCACAATGTCATCTGTGTATTCTTTCCCTCATTTATCTTCTGGCCATTTTGGCCACTGAAATGTGAAAGTGAGATAGCTCCAACTTGCCTGGAAGGCAGCAGTTTGGTCGGAGGAAGAAAACAAAATGGGAACCGCCACTAGGGGAGGGCCAGGCAGACCACATCTACCACAAAATAGTGCTTGGCACCTGCTAATGCTCCCTTGACTGTGTACAGCTCCAGGCTATCTGTGGCACAGTTCTCTCTTTCTCCATGGGATGGGAAGAGATACAGAGAGGAAAGGAGGAACAGGAGACAGAAGATATATCCAACAATAATGAGAATTCATTGGTTCTGCACTCCCACCACTTGTTTCTGCCATCCACGTTGTCCTCTGTGCCACCACTGAAGACGGATTCTTGAAACAATGAATTGCAGCTATGAAGAGCAAGAGTGAGGACATTCCTTTGTGCATTGCCTTTGCAAAGAACATGGAGTGTTGAAGCAGAAGGACAGAGCAGTATCCTTGGCTAGGAAGATCAAGCTTTTGTACTGTAAACAGGCAAATGAAGGAGGAGATGAAAGCAGAATGACTTTTGCTGAAGCCAGCAATGACAATGAACAATACTTTTTATGACCAAATATCATAGAAAAACAGACTGGAAGGATCAGCACTAAAGCTCAACATGAGCAATCCTTTATTTAATACTAATTTGAAAAATAGAACACTTTAATAGAATCATATAATGGTTTAGGTTGGAGGAGACCTCAAAGATCATCCAGTTCCAACCCCCTGCCATAGGTAGCGACACCTCCCACTAGATCAGGTCACTCAAGACTTTGTCCAGCCTGGCCTTGAACAAATCTAGGGAGGGAGCAGCCACAACCTCCCTGGGCAAGCCATTCCAGTGCCTCACCACCCTCACTGTGAAGAACTTCCTCCTAACATCC
>VWZI01023028.1:69470-92115 GCA_013396835.1 Psilopogon haemacephalus
TCTCCAGGTGGACATTGTGCCCTTGATCACCACTCTCTGTGTGTGACCATCCAGCCAATTCTTTATCCAGCGAGTTGTCCACCCATCAAGTCCGTGTTTTTCCAGTTTGTTTCTATAGATGCTTCTTCTGCAATACCCAGTTCTGAAGACAGTGAAAAAGCATGCCCTGTAGTGTTATCCACAGAGTCGATTTCATGTCATTCTGTGAATTCACTGTCATGAATAAACTATGGACATACTTCTAAATGTTTGCAAGGCCAAGCCCTTAATACCTAAGATGTCTGCTTCAGTGGGATGGCAGAATTAATTATTTTTGCTCCGGGCATAGCTAAGACTTTTTTCCAATTGTAATGCAGTGCCTCAATTATGATTTTTTTTCCATCAACACAGCACTAGATTTCATGAAAACTGTAAACCAAAAAATAAGTTTAGGGCACGCACATGCGGTCTTACTGATGAAAGTGTGTTTTGAAGAGTGTGTAATTTAAGATGGTGCCTCTCAGAGGACTAAATGGAGAATAACCTGAGGTTTTTGTTTGTGCAAACATCTAACTTTAGAAATGAGTGAATTTCTAAAAGTTGTGTAATGTAATTGTCTGCTATGGAGGCCAAGCGAAGCTGGAAAGAAGAAATTTCCTCCTTATCCCAAAGCTGTTGTGAAGCTCATGCAGCAGTTTTTGCAGATGGTACTCTCTGCAGTGAGGAGTATAGAGATCATTAGTGTTTTGTTCCAGTTCATGCAAGTGTCACAGTGATATATCATAGATACAGGCATTTGGTATCTCAAGAGGCCAAAATGAGGATTTGAATATAGGAGATTGTTTTTGGTGATGTTGCTGAGTATCAGGCTAGTGGGATGCTTCTCATTATGTTCCAAACCTTCCAGATTTTCTTCCTGCAGAGATTATTTGCACCCAGATGTGTGCAGGAGGAAGCATTTTCTTTAGGCAGAGTGGATGAAGCAATGCCAGTCACAGATTGACAGTCACTTACATTACTTGTACATGGAAACTGCCAGGGTGTGGGCAAATCAGTGCTCATTTATGCTTGTCTTTGACCTTGCTTTATGTTTTCTGGCCCTACAACCTCTGTAGAATTGTTGGTTTTTTTGTCACTTGAAAACCCTGCGTTCCTCTAATTTTTCTCACACTGGAGTAAAAGTGTTTGTTTATTTTATTTCTTTTTTGTTTGTTTGTTTTTGGTTTATTTGGGGGTTTTTGTGCCCCTTCTTTCATTAAAAAAAAGCCCAACCCCCACACTGTAAACGTCCCTTCTAAGACTTTCTTTCGTTCTTCTCAAGCTGTTTCGAGGGGCAGAGAAGCCTAGCTATCTAATATTGGGAGAAGGTAACTAAAGGACAGCACAAGGTAGAAAATATTACTGAGGACAGTCTCTCCTACAGGACCTTTCAGTGTGGAGCCTGAGAAGAATGGTATAAATTCATACACATGACACGGGAAAACATTATGCTTTCCTTTTGAAAGATGAAAGGACTCCCAGAGTTTGGTGTTGCAGAAGTAGCATGTGCCTGGTATATTCCCGTCCAGCCAACCATTTAAAGAGATGTTTATGCTGAGCAGAAGCCCTGCTAGCTTGGTAACTTCAAACACACGTGTAAACACATGACTTACTTGGCTAGCAGCTATAGCAATTAAACAAGTTTTGCCAGTAGATTGGGTCAAATTAGTATTTTTCATATTAAATAGGTCACAACATTGTTTTTAGATGTGTGCTCTTGTTTACCAGATTCTTGCCCAGTTGGACAGATAGCCTGAAGGCACAATGTTGCGAAGTGGCCGTGAGATACATCCCTCCTGTTCAAGCACAGAGCTACCGCTAGAACGCCCTCTGTACCTCGACAAGAGGACCCAGCACAGGCAGAGAGGAGGCAAGTGAGGGGAGGAGATGGGGTCAGGGCATGTTGCGCTCTGCGGTTGGTGATGGCGCAATGCTTTGTCCCCAGGCATAGACTTCAGCCAGTGCAGCTGTGCATCCCAGTGGCTCCCTGCTCCGGACACCTCCCCTTGTTCTACCAGCACGTGTCGCATTACAGGCTATGCAGGAAATCGGATGGAACAGGTATGTGGTCCTGTTGCAAAAAACCGCGATTGTGTTTATCGTACAGAATGGTCAGATGAGAGACCTCTCACCTCCTTTCACAGGCGACTTGAACAGATTATGCCTCCAGGGGTAACAGGGACAATCCGAGACAATCTCTCTCGCCTCCCAATAGCAAGTGTGCTGACAGGAGTCGAGGAAGGATCGTAGGAAAGCCAAACAAAGGAGGAATGTTGCAATGGCCATTTTGAAATAAACCTGTTTGTGACATGCAGTGACTGTGGCAATAGTTACGCTGTGATTCATACTTGAGTGCAGCACCTGCAATTTTAGTCTGGATTACTTTCTGGATAGAAGCATTAGAACAGCAAATACTGTTCTAACATTTCAGAGTGAGAAAGCAAGCATCAAAGGTGTTCTTGGCTCTGGAACTGCTCTAACTTAGAGTAGGGCTTGTGTGAGAGGTGACTGGAGCATCTTTCTGTTGCAGGGTGCAGTTTGGTTATAACTAACTCAGAACAAACAGGGGTTCCTACAGCTGCATACACATCTGTATTCACTTGCAGTCTCTTTTCTGTTTTATTTGGTAATTGCATTTACAAGGACCTCTTAGGTGGCATATATGATACCATATTAGAGCTCTTCGAGGATGCCCCATGAAAAGTTCCTTGCACCTCTTCCTGCTCTCCTTAATGACAAGTCTCAACTTTCTTATCTATGCCTATGCTTGACTGCCAGCATCAGTGTCTCTGTGTTTATAGGCTCTGAACACCTACTGTCAGCTTCCTCACTGTTCTACCGATAAGCAAACTGCTATAGCCAGGAAGAGGTCGTACGGTCACTGCTTTCTTTGTCTGGCTGTTGATGCTGTCGGGAGGCAGCTTCGGTATCTGCTTTCTAGAAACTCACCAAATTCCAGTGGGCACTTGTGGGAAGTGTAAATGGGAACACTAGAAAAAACATCTGTTCTGGAGGAATCGTAAGTCCAGCTCTTGTTTCATTACAGAAACAGAGCAACGCAGGCTTCAGAATACAGAACTGCAGTGCCACTCCTGCCCTAGACTATTGCCAAGTACCGAGTTAGTGGAAGGAAATACCTGGCTTACCGCCTGTCCTACCAGGGGAAAATGTGATCAGAGGAAGAAATGTCCAAGACTGTTTCCTCCAAGAAGATACCTGCTTTGAAAATCTTTAGCATATGTACTTCTTGGCTCAGTCTTTAAGGCTATTCAGTGGATTTTTTCCTACGAATACTTAAAATAGTTGAAAGTGCAGTGAAGAGTCTACACACAGGTTGTCTAGATGACTCCTCTGCTTAGTACTACACATGTTCTTTTGGATTTCTCCCCCCTTCCCCTGTACTCAACCACTGGAGCTAGTTTTGAACAGCTTAAAGAAAAGACACTTAAGCACTTAGGGGAAAAAATAAAAGAAGGGAAAAAGGCAGCTTGTTCAAATAAAGAAATACCTGTCACAAAGCTTAGAAGAACTGCTTCCAGTTTGAAACCTCCTTGATGGTATTTTGTCCTTCTAACTAGTTTTAAATTTTTAACTTTAAGGAATTTTTGTTTCTTTTAATTTCCATTTCAGAAAAGGAAGTTGATTTTCTAAGTCAATGCAAATATCAGAGACTAGCCTGTGTACTTTGTGTTTTTTTTTTTACCACTTGAAAGGTAAAAGTTGTACCTCTGCACTTTGAAAGTGAGTGTGCTAAAGTCAGCGTTATCCACACCTGACGACATGACAGATCTCTCTTGCCTGTCTTAAATATCACAGCTTTTCCCTGCAGCCCAGCCCAGTGCTTCCTAGATACTTATACTGATACTTTACTTATATGTAAAACATACGTTTTACATATGAAGATGAAAATAATTCACAAATACAGATTCCCAAGACCCTGCTAAATTAATGGAGGTTTCCATGCATAGTAAATAAAAGACAAAACCTAAAGCTAAATGGAATTACAGATAGCTTCCTTACTCCCTTATATTACATGTAGAGACTCTTTAGAGACACAGAGATTCTGGAAGTTATACAAAGGGTTTCTTTTTCCATTCACATGCAATGCAAACTCCCCAATCTGGAAATCTTCTTGATCGGCTAGACCCAGTGCTGACAGGAATACAGAGTCAGCAGGAGGCTGCATGACCAATATCTCTGCACCTGATGAACTATCATCTTGCCTGCAAGCAGGGTCAAGTGGTGAGAGGAGAGTTGCTGTAACTTCTTCTGTGCTCAGACAAAGACTGCTCAGAGAAAAGCTCACCCTAATCTGTGGCTGTCGTTCAGCTGTGATACTGTCCAGACTCTGTATCCAGCTTCAGTATCTGGGAAATTCACCATCAAAAAGCAGTACACTAATTGCTGGTTACATCTGATCTGGTGTGGAGACCGAGTTGTCCTCTGCTCTGAGTTATGGGGTGATGTCTTCCTGGGAAGGCTGGTTCTGAAGTGTAGCCCTTGCAGATGACCAGGGCTGTGTGCCAGCCACAGCAAGACATTCCCTGCTGCTTTGAGAGTAAGGGATGAAGAGATTAAATGAACACAGTTCTTCAAAAGCAGGATCACAAGACCATCCTGTAAATTAGTCAGGATTTGTTGAAATACTAGGGAGAGTGCTTTCTGACTCACATTATCAGCATGGTCTGTTGTTTTAATGTCTTCCCAGGCAGTGTGATCTAGACTTAGGCTCCAGACCACCAGTAGTCAGAACTTACAGCAGCTGTTGCATATGTGTAAATCCAGGAGTTTTTTTCCTTTTCTTCTTTTGTGACTGAAAGAAAAGTAACAAATCCAAGTGACAGTATCTGCTGGGTAAATGAAAGAGATGAAAAGGGTCAGGTGACACACAGATCAGTTTAACTCAGAAGTGTTTAATGGCAAATAGTAGCATATTTTTTTCTTCATATCCTGTGTTTTCTATCCATATTTACAGCTAGCCTGTCTCCTCCTAACGTTGGTTTTGCTGCAGCATGAAAGCCCAGGCTCTATGGAGCTAGGGTGGTATATCTTAGGTCTGCGTATCTATGACACTGCTGTAGGACCACACATTTGCTCTAAGGATTTTAGCAAAAACAATGGCCATATGAAGGCATGGACCTCCTGCACCATTGAGACTTCACCAGCTTTAGAAGCATTCCCAGCACTAAGCCTCAGCTTGGCTGTTAAAGGCAGGGCAGTACTATTATCTGCTTGTACATTGCAGAGGGCTGAGTCAAGGATGGACTCTGCAGTTTCAGCAATGCCACAAGAATCCTGTGGCACAGGCAATAGCACAGAAACTCAGTTTTCTTTGCTTCCATACTAACCTTGCCTTCAAAACCAGATGAACCACATTTAGCTGTTTACAGAGAGAGCTTGAGGAGAGAAGGAAAGGGCTATGAACATCACCATTCATTTGGTAACAGGAGCAAACCAAATTCCAATTCTTAAGTACTTCAGGGATGGCTGTGAGTAAGCAGATTCCAGTCGCACAGTGGTACATTTGCCACGCTGTGCTCTCCTCCACAGCAGAGCAGATGTAGTTTGTGCTCAAGGCTGGTTTTCCTGGTTAAGCATCTCTCAACCTACAGGCTCTACCATCTCACATTCACCAGTGTTTCTGGATTTGGGACAGTTGGTGATTCCCTAGAAGGGAGATTAAGGATTGTTTTAGTGTCTTTTTTTTGCTAAGGGTCACTGATACACTGACAGAGTTTCACCAGAAATTTTGGAAATGCTTTTAACTAAAACAAATATTGAAGTCAAACCCTTACAGAGTTTGAAACCATTTGTGGGTGTGGTTTACCAAGCAGCTAAGGCAAATTCAGACCAGCAGGTTCAAATTGCCAGGTACAAGCGCAAAGCCAAAAGGCTGCAAAGCAAGGGTCGATGAATACAGGACTTCTTTTCCTTTCAGTGCAACACAGTTTTGGATTACTTTAAATGAGAAGATGAACCATCAAATCTTATGCTGTTGAGACTAGAATGCTGGTTTGAGGTACAGCAGGACTTGGTTAAAATCTCTCCCTTGCCAGGCTGAGCAGGGATTCAGACCAGCCACCACCAAATTCACCTACCAGTACATATACAAACTCTGTTTATCTTCCTCTGCTGTCATGAAAATATTCTGGGTTAAAGACAGAACTAAGAAAAAGCAAAAAGAAAGTGACACACAAGTTGCTGCAACAGAGTATCTAATCCCCATTAGCTGTCCTGAGTGCAGTTATAAACACATGCACCCACATGTAGCAAATGCCCTGCAAATAAGACATCAGCCTTGGACAGATTTGCTGTCAACAGTCTCCTGACCAAAATAAATGCAGTAAGACTTTGAACTGTGGCTTCTGGCCAGAAGAGCTCCTGCTCCTCTCTCTGTGCCCCAGACCTGCAGTTACATTAGCTGCTGCACACTCAGTTTTGTTTACTCTTTTCCACAAAGCTCTGCTGTGATGCTTTTCCAGGAGCAGAACACATAGACCTGAACACAGTGACTACTAAGCTGGCAGAATTGGGACTCTCTCTTGCAATCATTATTAAGTGGGGTCTGCCAGAACTGCATGTACGGGGCTCTCCAGGAATGCAGACCAGAGCAGAGTTTGGCTTTAGATAGAGTGGTTAATATTATTTCCCAGGTACCTTGTTTACCAGCACTATGGATGAACCAGGGCCTCCCTCTCTCAAGACCTTGCCTACATCACAGTGAGTAAAGCTGAGGATCTGTCACTGTCTACTGCTGCCATTTAAAACTGTCTGCTCCCTACAGAAAACAAAGGCAAATGCCATCAATCTGTTTGCTAGCTTGGCTATTTCAGTACTTTCAATACTCATTTCCCTTTCTCAAAAATGTTTTATTTACTCTGTACCTTGAAGCTGGTGATCTCAGGTAGGCTTCATGTAGGCGAGGTTAGGAGCAGCATATCTGGCTTCCCAAATTTGAAACTTCCTTGGAATTTGGTTAGAAGGAAGGACTACAGCTTTCTGTGATCTAGCAAAGCCAGGGAGCTTGTGAAATTGGCTCCCTGAAAGAACACCAGCCTTTCTTGACCCTGGACTCTGATTTCAGTCCTTTGCATCTGAATACTGCATCTTTGATCAACAGCTACAAGTACATAACATCTCCAACTATTTGGCAAGGTCAAGAAGCCACTGATTGCACATACTTCGGTATTTTTCACACTCCCATTCTACTTTTATCACCAGCCCCCTCTCATATAATTAATAGAAATAGCCAGAGATGAGAGAGAATATTGAATAGATGGCTTACATGTCAGTCTTCATCTGTGGGGTAGTACATGACAGTCTCATGACCATATCAACTACTGCATCTCTGCCTACCAGAAGTAAGATGGTGCCATTCTTAGCTAATGATGGGAACTATGAGGAGACAATACCAAGTCTGAACTTGGCTCTAACAGCTATGGTTGCAAATAATTTTTACTCTAACATGATTTGGACAACATCTCTCATCAACAGTTGGACTGATTCAAACACTAACAAGAGGAAGGACATCCTCACAATTAAGCATGTGTCAGATGAAAACTAAGTAGAAGAGGCAGTTTAATAACTGAGCACCACACCCTTCCTGATGGCCACAGAACATCTTAAGGTATCACTGTTGTTGGCAGTACAAATGGAGGCCTTGTCTGAATTACAGAAATGTGCACCTATACAGTGGTCTCCAGCTGGGATTTGCAAGTGTTGGGAAGTACATTATGGTCCACAGTAGAGAGTCTTCTGCTGGGGAAAGACAAGAAACATTTCTACCAAGCAGAGGAGAGAGAAGTCAGACTCTCCCTTGGTGTGAGATAGTGCTCTTGGACAATGTTTCCAATGAACAATTTCCTAGGTTTAAAAAAGACAAATTACTTTACTTTGCAGACTTTTTTTTTTTTTTCTTTTTAAAAAATGGGAAGAGAGTAAAAACAGATTGTTGGTGCAGCTGAAATGACCTTAACTGCACCTGATCTTACAGCTTTTCAAAATCATCATTAGTACTGTTTGAACACTTTACTTTTTGAGGCTTACCTCAGCTGAATAAACATGTGGAGCTGTGGGCAGATAAGAGTAAGGCAGAGAAATGACAGTCCCTGAGGCCAGGTCTGCAGTTCAGTTCTTTGAACCTACAGACAGAAATCTTGACTTCAGTTTATGTGAAATGTGCCTCTGGGACTGGTGGATAGTAATATTAAGATTGCAGTGGCCTATATGGGTCTTTGCAGACCTGATCACCTGTAGAACCTTCATGCCTATGTCTATGTATGGATCTACAGGACTCTAAATACCTGTTAGGGAGGGTTGTCTTTGCTCATTTCTCTTTACTGTGCAGAGACATACAGAAGTCATGGACAAAACATACAGAAGTCATGGACACACAGCTGTGCTAGTCACAGTGTAGTTGCTGTGTGTGTCTCCAGACTGATAGTGGATAAAGGAGATTATTTCATTGGGTTTGGAAGCTAATTCTTCTAATGATAGAAAAAAAAAAGCATATTTCTTATCAATAAAAGTGACAGTAGGCAGCAGTTTCTGTTAGTAACTCATGTAAGTAGAAAATTGCTGCCAATGTTATGTTTCTCTGTTGGGGAAGACCTTGAGAAATCTAATGGAAACCGCATCCTAAAATCCATGTGGACCAGAAATGGAGGAGATAAATAATTGCTGAAAACAAGCAGTTGTTGTAGTTTCTGTACTTTTATGGAAATTGGCTTCATGTCTGTGAATGAAAGGGGAGAAGTGGAGCCCACCAAGTGAGGCTGGAATGTTCCCCCTACTGATTAATGCAGTGGTGTTACATATGAAAATCAAACTTCAGTTTAGTGAGATCTCTTTATGTTTATGAGCCTATTGCTGAGCTGACCGGTGGAGTGTGAAAGATGCTTTAACCCAATCAGACCATAAGAAAAAGCATCAGACAGCAGCTTCTCTATTCAATGCGTGTGATATTTTGTTTCCAGCTGATGCTGTAGATAGGAATTTCAGAGAAACCCTATCTATACTGCACATCTGAATTATGCTGGAATCAGGAACATAGCTGGACTGACACTAGAGAGAGGCCCTGGGACCATCAATGATAGCAGCCAGCACATCCATTCACTTTGACCCGTACTGTTCCTCTGTGCAGCACCTGACTTGCCTGGTGCTGCGGATGGCATTTCACACGAGCTACAGGGAGCAATTTAGAGTAGAAAGGCAAGTCTGCCAAGAAAATTGTGTAACTACTGCCGTAGCAGAGAAAACTGGAATGTTTAAATAACTGAGTATCTTTACCAAAGAACATACAAAACAGAATGAAATTTCTCCCTGACACCTATGCTTTGCTTTGGTGGCTATGGGAGTTCCTATAGAGCTTTCCTAGCCTTGATTGTAATAATAGGATAACTGCATGCTGCTGAGTCACAGCTGGGGAAGTGGTTCCTCCCATAACACGCATTGACCTTCTGCTGAAATATAAGTGAAAACATTGGGCCTTGTAGAACGAATGCCAAGTGGGAAGGTGATTTGGTAGTTTTGTGTTAATTCTTTACACCCATCCTATACACCCAAACTGACACCAGGAGGCTGTTCTTCAGAGATAGCAGCAACAACCCCTCTGGAAAGCACTTCTCAGCCGGGTGGAATTACCTGGGATAAACAGGTCAGGAACTTCTTCTCTTCCCAGCAGTACTTCTAAGGCCTTAATTTCATTCTTGAAGGGTTCATGGAAATTGTATTAATCTATCAATTAAAGTATTAACACAGCTCCTTTCTGAACCTACATAAGCAGGCAGATGCTGCAGTCACTGCCTTCAGGTTACTCTGAAACCTTTACTGGCACTTGACTGCCAGGTCTGACAGCTGCAAGCAGTATTTCCTTCTGACTGTGATTGACCAAGGAAATTTAGCTCATCCTATCTCATGCTAATTTGGTTACATGACTCACTGCCTTCCACAATTTCCAGGATAATTATTGCAACATTCTCCAGCTGCCAACACAATCCCCAGGATTTTGTAGAATACTTTGATTCCAAGTGTTCTAGTTACAGAGGATGGTAGTTTAACTCTTAGTGTATAACCAAATAAAATAATCTATCAAAGTCTGTAATGGATGGAAATCCCTCCAAAATAGTCCATTCCCTGCTTCTTCTGCAGACACATACCTTAGGAAAGCAGGACCTGCTCACCTGGACCTGGCACCAGTTTTCATGTGCACTGACACGTTGCCTTTAGCACAAAGTTCAAGACCTGTACCCTTGTTTTCCACAAATAATGTAAGCTTTGGCTTAGCAGTAGTTGATTGCACTCAGCAGAATATTTTTTTCCCCACATTTGCAACCAGTAGAAAGAACAAAAAAAAAAAAAAAACAAACAAACCCAAAACAAAACAAAAAAAAAAAAACAACAAAAACCCACACACCACAAAGCCACACCCACAAAACAAAAACACCCAAAACAAAAAAAAACCCAACCCCAAAAAGCAACAGTGTTACCAAGCTGCAGTGCTTGGCAGGTAAATTTAGTAATAGCAGGATTTGCTGACAGTATCCCAGTCAGCAGGTCACCTCAGCAGATGACCCTTCACTCTCCACTTGTTTTGCTTAGCTGATTCACTCTGCTTTACATATTTAGGCTTGTAAGCAGTCCTGTTAAGGGGGGTGCAGGTGGACCGGTTAATCTCTGGGGGCAAACAGTCTATAATGATCAAAGGATATTTCTTTGGCCAGGCTGAAATAGTTGATTTTGCAACGCAATGAGAAGCTCACAAAGTGAAGCAGTTACTCAGAGTCACACACACACACAACACGATATTTCAGCAACATCAGCAGCCTAACTCCCCTGATGCAAAACCCCTCCCTTCTCCCTCGTTTCCCTGACAACAATTTTGAAAAGCACAACCCTGTCCTCCTTGTCCTGTTCACCAGATGGTGCAGCCTCACTCACACATGCAGATTCCACCTCCTTTGCCTATTAACCTCTCCACCCCAAGCTCAAATACTGTGATGCAGAAGCTTCCTGACTTGTGCTTCAAACACATAAGGTCCAAAGCTTCTTGTAGTCAGTTACACTCAGCTGTGATGGTGCCCAAGTCCATGGGGAATATGCCCCATGGAGCGGCACTTTTTGGATCACGCATGGATATATGACTGTGCGTATTGCTGAATATGGACACAGAACCACTAGAAATTCCTCAACTATGTGGCAGGTGGTGGAGTATTTCAGCAGGAAGTATGACCCAGGTCCTTAACATCTGTTTGTCACCAAACCCATGTGACTAAGATGCAGCCTCAGCATTTAGTCCTGTTTAAGACCTCTTAGGACTTTGCAACTTCCTAGTTTTCCTATCTACCTTGGAGATGTGAGTCCATATTAGTTGAGCAGGTGTCCTAGACTTAGTGAAAGCATCACCATGAGTTAGGGTAAGGCAGTCCAGGTTTGCCCTATCTCAGGGAAGAGCTATAATTTAAAAGATACATCCAACTGACTTAGCAAGATTGTTGCATTCTGAAGAACAATCTTTAAATATGCCTTTCAAAACAGAACAACTTGGACTTCACCCAGGGTAGTCTGGCTGGTGCAGAAACACTAGATCCATTTGGTTAATGCAAACATTAAACAAGTCCACCAAGCTCCTCATCTGGCTTTGAGGCAGCATTAGTTGCTGGCTCTGCTGTTCCTGTAAAGCTTGTTATAATAAATGGTGTAGTCACACAGAGGAATACTGTCAATGCTCCTCTACACAGAGCTCATACGACTTTTCAAGACTTCTACCTGTTGTAGCCTGAATCTGGTCTGTAACCTTTTTAGTGCTGTTCAATGTCTTTTGTCACCTGCTGGACTGAATTAAATACACTGAAATTCAAGCAGATGTACATTTTAATATTGTACATAGTACTTTCAGGCCACCATCAAAGAAGATACAGCATCACCCCATCTTCTCTGACACAGAGATTTCAGCCAACAGCACAGTTCATTTACTCTGTTGGAGTTACAAACTGGGCATTACTCCTCCACTTCTTTGGCAATGCTGCAACACAGCATCTTTGGAATACAAAGGAAAAAAAAACCAGATAACATATTATTGGAGTGGAAAACACAGCCAGCACAGGTTTAGGACCTGGGAACTGGCTCCAGCACAGCCAGCTCTGACAGCTTCACCATTGCTCTCTAGAGAACTGACCGTTTAGGAAGCTTGCTCTGGCTCCTTTCTAAGCCTGCTGGCTCTGTCAACCTCCTTTGACAATTGGGAGTTGCTAAACCCCTGTAGTTTCATAATTCTTACTCAATCATTTGAATCACATAGATCCTAAAACCTGTGACTGTCTGCAGTTTACATCCTCTTAAGGCAGGAAGAAACTTATACATCCATCTCCACCCATGGTCACCTCTGCATGCTCTTCTTGGCCCACTCTCAAAATCACTTGTATGTAGATGCTGGACTTTTGCAGCTTTTGCAACTCACCAGTCAAGTCAGCAGCAAAACTCCCACAGAAAGTCAAACTAGTAAACCTCAATACAAACTGCAATAGGAAGCACTTCCCTATCCTATGGACATTGCTGCATGCCAGCAAGAAAAGATTTCTATTGGACAAATGCTCTTTCCCCACATCTTCTTCTCCTGAGAATGTCTTCAGAATTTGAGTCCAGATATCAGTAAATCACATTTCTAATTTGCAAGATCATCAGTAATGAATCTTGGCCTTGAGAAACTGTGGTGCAATTTTGAGAGTTTGTTTTATGGATTTTGAACCTTGGGGCTCATCTGCTTTATCCACAAAATGGTGATTCAGAAGCTCTACTCTGAAGCTACAAAGAAGTGCAAGTATAAGAGGGTCCTAATGGTCAGTAACCAGCATCACTTATTTCACTGGCAGAAGCTGAGCTTAACATGGTTCTGCTACACATAACCTGCAATTATGGCTAAATACTTTTGATCTTTTGAAGATTTGCTTTTATGGAGTGAATCAGTTTCCCAGAAACTGTAGGATGAAGTTCTGCTCCTAGCAGAATAAGACAGGAAATCAGTAAAACAACTGAAGGAATGTGCACTTTTATTACTTTGTTAACATTTTTTTCCCAGAACTCTCATTCTAGGGCATTTTTTTTTCAGTGGCACATGACATATGGGAAAGCCATCCAAAGCTGCATGATGACTGTGATTCACTTTCCTGAACCTACTACCATGAAAACTGTAAATGATGAAATAGGCTGTGACTACCATTCATAGATTCATCACAGTATCCTTTAAATAATACATACTCCCAGGGCTGCATTTTACAGTATATGGAAGGAGAAACCACTCAGGAACATACTGCTGAGAGAGAGAGGAGAAAAAAAGAAAAAGTAAATCTAGGGGAAAAAAAAAGACAAACAGACTACTGCATCAATGTTGGTAAGTCATCCATGAATCCTGAGTGCACAGAAAGCATCTGGAGACGCAGGCAGGGGAGGACCTACATGCTATCTCAAAATCTTGTCGCCTTACCACAAGCAGTACAGTGGTGAGTTAAATCCCATAGTGACACCACCAGCAGCCCTTGCATTGGAAAAGCTTCTCACAGTAGTGTCTCTATCACAGGACTTGTGATATTAAATACAACTTTTCTACATTCACATAGACTCAGTTAAGGTCTTAATTTGATGCCTAAGGAACAGGCCTGAAGAAACCAACTCAAAACTCAGAGAGTCTTAGAGGGTGAGAAAGTCCCCTCCACAGAGTGAATCTGACAGAAAGTGATGAATGTGTTCACAGCTGGAAGGCAATGTCTGGTAGTGGACATGAAGTAATATAGGTAAATGTGGGCTGTGAAAAGCTGGGCTCTTCCCTGAGCAACACTGAGCAGTGGTAGCTGATGCTGAACTCAGTTTGTCAGAGGCAGAATGTAAGAGGACAAATACCTTGGGGTAGGACTGCTCATTAACCACACTTTTTGTAGAGGACTAGACTTTGAAAAGATGCTTGGGGAAGGATACAATAAAGCAAGGGTTAAAACAGGGAAGAAAGGCAGTAGGAAACAGCAGCTAGCATTTAAAAAAGAGTTCATACATAGGGAGGAAGAGTGCAGAGAGTGTGCAGCTAAGAGTGCCAATGAGCAGTGGCAGCATGGCCCCTGGTGTGATGAATGGAACCTTAAGCACCACTGACTGGAACAGGCTACCCAGAGAGGTTGTGAAGCCCACCTGGATGCATTCCTGTGCAGACTACCCTAGGTGATCCTGTCTTGGCAGGATCAAGAGATCACTTCCAACCTTTAATGTCCTTTCCTCACCCTAGTACAGGCTGCCATGCAGTGTTCTGCTACACAACATAATATGGAAGATTCATGATGACAGACTCCAACCTGCCATTTTCGTTTCACAGAATCACAGAATGGTTTAGGTTGGAAGTGACCTCAAAGACCATCCAGTTCCAACCACCCAGCATAGGCAAGGACACCTCCCACTAGCACATGTCACTCAAGGACTCATCCAACCTGGCCTTGAACACCTCCAGTGAGGGAGCAGCCACAACCTCCCTGAGCAACCTGTTCCAGTGTTTCACCACCCTCACTGTAAAGAATGTCTTCCTAACATTGTTTAAACCGACTACCCCTTGTCCTGTCGTAACAAGACCTTGTAAATAGTCCCATCCAGCCTTCCTGTAGGCCTCCTTCAGATACTGGAAGGCTACTATAAGGTCTCATTTAAGCCTTCTCTTCTCCAGGCTGAAGAGCCCCAACTCTCATAGACTCTCCTCATAGCAGAGGTGCTCCAGCCCTCTGATCATTTCTGTGGCCCTCCTCTGGACTCACTCCAACAGTTCCATGTCCTTCTTGTGATGGGGGCTCCAGAACTGTACACAGTACAGTCTCACAAGAGCAAAGCGGGAGAATCACCTGCCTTGCCCTGCTGGCAACACTTCTCTTGATGCAGCCCAGGACACAGTTGCTGTCTGGGCCATGTGTGCACACTGTCAGCTCATGTTGAACTTTTCATCAACCCAGACCCCCAGGTCCTTTTCCTCAGGGCTGCTCTCCAGCCACTCACCACCCAGCCTTGATTTGTGCTTGGGATTGCAGCGACCCGGGTGCAGGACCTTACACTTGGCCTTGTTGAATGAGGTTGGCCTGGGCTCACCTCTCCAGCCTGTCTAGGTCCCTCTGGATGGCATCCTTTGTGAAAAAACATGAAGGAAAAGCTAAGTAGGAAACTGCTTTGGCTTGCCGTTTGTCAGAATGGATGTAAATCCCTCTGCTGCAGAGACACCACCTCTGCAGTAAACAAACAGATCAATACTCTAGCATACTAAGAAATCCCCCTAAGCGATATAGGAGACTCCCAGAATTTCAGAAGACAGGCACTGCCTCTCCAGGATCACGACTAAAAGGAAAACAAAAAGTTTTTGTCCCCTTCGGCTACAGAATATGAACAACAAGGATGCAACAAGCAACAGTTTTATTTGTAAAAAAATCCTTTAAAATTTTACTACATTGTAAGATTAAGGAAAAAAATAGTATTAATATATGTACATACAATATATATAAACACACATCGCACCATGAAAATTACATGCTTTTTAGAACAGAGAAAGGGTCATATTCCCTCATAGCAATTTCAAAATTATCACTGCAAGAAACCTTGCTTCCTTTTTTTTGTTTATCCCCATCAAAGTTTTCAAGTACAGGAAGTAAGTAATGCAGGATCTAACAGTAGAAAACCTTTGTTATACACAAATTACAACTGACAGCTATACAATATTATTTTGCGGTATCCAACATTTGTGTTCTTTGAACTCTATAATGATATGAACTTTACCTGAGGTGCATGGAAGTAACGAAGCATGATAATTGGCAAGTTCAAGAGATCTTCATATGATGATTTGCCTGTAATTGAAGCTGATTAGCTATCACATTTCTATATCCATAGTACTGGCACAAGAATGCTCTGCGTGAGTTATCACCAATGTCTCAGAAGTGCAGGAAAAATTAAAAGGCAAGCACCACTTGCAATAAGCATGCAGACAATTTAAGTGAAACAGAGGTAGCGTGTTCTTGTAACTCCAGTAGGGTCATTCAAATCAGCTGCACCCTCCTTTCTGCAAAAGGCACTCTCTTTTTCAGCTATAAACAATGTGATTTAAATTCAGTCAGACTGACCACAAATGGTGGATTTCTCCCCTTATAAATACGAAAAAAAAAAAAAAAGTTAAGCAGAGGACAAGATGAAAAGAAGTAAAACAGGTGTTAATAAATAGACATTTCAGGTAAAATGTGCTATTCTTCTCCCCCTACTTTTTGTGGGGAGAGCTGTCATATTTTATAAAAGAGCTGCAGTACTTAATCCAAAAGTTAAGACTTTCCAGTTTAAATGGCAGTATTAAGCAGCACATTATGTATCAGGAATAATTTTAAACCACCATAAGTACACCAGCCTTTTTAATAGATAAAAGAGTAACCATTCACAGTCAGAAGTAGGAAATTTATGCACAAAAAAGGTGGTACTGGGAAAGGATAAAGATCCTTTGATGTAAAACCTTATAAATGGAAATACACAGACTGTCTTGTACTGCACCTTTTATCCTTTCTGCAGTTTGAAAAGATGTCCATGCAAGACACCTGCTCTTACCGTGACACTACAGAGCTAATCGAGTTATAAGACGTGCCACTGTTGCAACTTGAAGCATAAGCCTCTTGACCATTAGCATCTAAATTTATTTTGAATACAGAAGATGCCTTCAGTAAAAAGTCTGCTGCATCTCTGCGACCTAATTCCCTCAGCTTAGACATCAGAATACCTACAGTGCTCTCAGGAGCATTACTCCACTCCTGCAGAAGGGCATGAACTGGGCTTGAGGGAAAATCACTTTGTGTTCCATTATTTGTATTGTACTTTGCAACAAGATCAGGGAGGCCCAGGTTCATGGCCAGAAGGCACCAATCTTTGCCCATAGGATCAGGTGGATCCAAAAGTCGACTTAGTTTTCTCCTGGTAAGTAGATTCAGATCAGAAACATGAATATCCATTCCTAGGCTTCCCTGGGAGTAGACATCAAGACACCCAAAACACAGTATACTGCTAAAGCTCTCTTTATATCCCCCCATAGTGTTAGTCAGTGATGTCTCCTTCTGACTCTGTGCACGGAAAAAGTCTCTGGGCTGGTACACCATTATTGGTTCATGATGTTCCCTCAGCTGCTGAGGACTAAGGTAGTACTTCCCTGTCAGAAGGCCTGGTAAGGTTGTGGCCATTAAGTTATCAATGGTGCTGCATACGGAATCCAGAAGTAAACAGCACTTGATCTTCTCTGTTTCCAGTCCTCTAACTTGAACCTCTATACCCTGACCATGGTTAACGAGCAGCACTAAAAGCTCGGCTCCACGATTCATAATCTTTGATCCATTTACCCACAGACGTATATCAGCATCTCCCTCTGAGCTCTGCTGATGAACCCACCTGCAGAGGTTCACCTGAACTTTGTGAAAAATTCCACAAGGAAATGGAGTAAGATGTTCCACAGGAACGATTCTAACACCACCATAAATCATCACCTCATCCTCCTCATCTGTCCAAGACCTGTGGAGACTGTCAGTCTTTATGAGAGCAGGAATATCTACCATTGCTCCACTGCTAAGATCCCTTGCACAAATAT
This sequence comes from Psilopogon haemacephalus, assembly GCA_013396835.1. Classification (NCBI taxonomy): domain Eukaryota; kingdom Metazoa; phylum Chordata; class Aves; order Piciformes; family Megalaimidae; genus Psilopogon; species Psilopogon haemacephalus. The sequence goes on from VWZI01023028.1 coordinate 87,112, forward strand.
CCATGGCATCCAAAATCTGTATCAGTTCTTCCACATCACTATCTGTCACCAGACGCTGGATGTCCTCTATGGTGTACCGACCTCGATAGTGGTGGAGGGCTTTTGGGTTCTCCACTGACAGGATTTTTCCAAGGACATTTGAACAGAGCCAGCGAGGATCCAGAAGCACAACATCCTGGACAGTTTCACTTTGCATAATGTTAATCTGTTTATAAATATGAAAGTTATTATTTACATCTTGTGAAGTACAACTAGGTATCTCACATTCTCTCCTTACCAACTTACTGACTCAGTGATTTAATTAATGCTGCTGACAGAAGAAAACCAACAACACATTTTAATTTCTTGCAAGTATTTAGAACAAAGAAGAGATGTTGTTGATTTCTGCTAGTAACAAAGGCAGTAGTGCCCAACAGCTGTCCAGCTATGCCCTGCAAAGGCCTTGCCCTGCAAAGGCCTTACCCTGCAATTCAATTTCTAATGGACACACTCTTTTTTATATACACTGAACAGATTAGGCACTACTGAATTTAAGGTGATAACATACTTACCCTTCCTGGGTATTTTGTACTCTTACAACTATAGCAATAAACTGTAAATTGAGCCACAAGACAGTAATCATAATGAAAATAATTATTAACCATTCTCTGCTTCTTATAGCATCTCAAGAGGGAGGAGAAAAAAGCCCTATGGGTATTTCAGAGTCACTATTACCAGGGCCACTACTATACCATACCCTTGAACAGCATATCTAGACAGCTTTTAAATACTTCTAAGGATGGCAATTCAACCACTTCCCTGGGCAGCCTGTTTCAGTGTTTGGTAACCCTTTCAGTGTAGAAGTATTTGCAAATGTCTAACCTAAACCTCCTCCATGCCGTTTCCTCTTGTCCTATTAGTTGTGACTTGTAAGAGAGACCAGCCTCCCTTCAGGCAGCTGTACGGAGCAATAAGGTCTCACTCAGCCTCCTATTCACCAGACTACTTAAGTCTTATTAAGCAGTACTCTACCAGAGTAGTACCTTGCTAATTAAGAGATGCAGTTCTCATAAAACTACTTACTTCTCCTATGCTGTGCAACTGCTGTGCAATGTGCCGTAGCTCATCTTCACTTGCTAGGGGATTAAGCTGTTCCTGTACGTCGTACACAAACTGCTGCAAGGACATCAGCTGGTTGGGTCCATTCATTTTTCTCCATGAAGGCAGCATGTAGATTATTTTTTCACACAGGTGAGTCATAGGTGGGCAAGTCTTAAAAAGCAAATAGAACATCCATTTACAATTCTGTTACGCTGAGAACAACAGTACAGCTGATATAGGTTCCTCGGCTTTTTTTTTTTTTCTTTTAATGGAGTTTACGAGGTTTAATGGATCTATGATGTATATTCACATCTAAAGAGTTCCCCTTGCGATGGACCTTTAATCTTCTACCTGGTGTTTGCTTGCCATAAATCTATCTTAATGTCTTAATGAAGTGAATTCCAGCAACAGCTTTGATACTAAGATAAGCAAACTTTCCAAATATCACTATGATTACAAGGGTAATTCTGATGTGTGGACCAAAGTTTACAAAGTCCTGCCTTGTCAAATGTGCTGACCACCAGAAACAGTGCCTTCAAAATGTATCTCAAAGTTAATCTTTATTTAAGAAACTGTCAATATTTAATTCAAATTTGCACTCATTGGTGTCTGTACAAGACCAATTCACTTCAGCAGTTGAGACAGAAGGCTACCAGACAAGAAGTAAAGATGGTAGTTTTATCTGTTATTTGTCTTGGACATCACTGATGCCTTCATCCGACAATCTCAAGCCACAGTATACCTTACACAGAAAAGCCCTCTAGATTTCAAGCTAAAGACCACTGCCAAAATAAAGCTTTGTCAGAGAAGAAAAGCTTGTTAAATCCAGAGGTCATCTGGAATGAAAAATAGGCTGCATTTTGCATAAACCTAAAACGTTTTCCTTGATCTACAGAATTAATGGAGTAATATATTTCCTCTGAATACATTAAAAAAAACCCCAAAACTAACAGATGTAGCTACAGAAAGTCTTGCTGGTGTGTCACACGAGCAAGGCCTTTAGTATGAAGAAGCTGAAGTCCATTTAGTACAGGCTAATTAGCAACTTGATTGGTCCCCCTCAGTAAGGAAGTCTCAAATCATGGCTATTACACTTCTAGTCTCATGTACATGTACCTACAAATACCTATACAAATTCAAGCACGTATTTTTCAGAAAAATATGTATGGTAAAAAATTAACACATATTCAGTTCACACATCTATATTGGGAATTGCCTTTCTAACAGTTGATGAAACTATTTTTACTCTGGTGGGGTTTCTTAATGAAAAACACATTTGCTTGAAAAATGTTGTTTCTCTGCCATACTATGATGTTAAGAAAAAAAAAATAAAAAAAGGTAAGTACTAACACTGGAATCGATTCTGTCAACAGAATATATGAAACTGTAACAGTGAACTAAAAATTTCTAATAATTTCAAGAGAGATCATTGATAGCCTGTACAAAACACCTATAATTCTGACAATGCTGAACATCAGGAGATTGTTTGTCACCAGGTCTTTCATGTGTACTGCTTCAAAATGTAAGCAGCACTCATTTCTTTATATTTAATAATGCAAGTACTAAACTTAGAGTTAATTATTGCATATGGTTTTCACATTTTTGTCTGGACCAACCCAGACCATTAGACATTACTTACAGAAATTATCTGGCTTCTTATTTCTTGCAAATGATTTCGGAGAAGCTTCATATCTTTAGACCCAGATGCTCCAGCATCCAAGACAAACAACTTGTCTGAAATGTGCAGATCATTGCCAAATCTAAATCAGAAAAAGCAAGCAATTATTTGCTTAGTCACAAATACAGTTATATCTCAGTCTTACATTACATGAGAGTTATTTTATTCTTCAAGGCATGATGAAAAAGTTCAAGTATTGATTATGATAAGATGTTCTATAAGTACAGACAGTATAGCTGCTAATTTTCTTGAAAATAAACCGAGATATTAATAGGAAATGGTTGTATTTCTTAAGGAAGAGGGCTGAAGGTGGGTAAGAAAATTACAATTCCATCACAAAACTTGTAATTAGAAACTCAAGCATTTTACTGGAGAAGAGAGAGAAGGCATTTATTCTTTTCAAGGTCTTAATACTTGTTGTTTTCTTTCTTCTCACTTTACATAGTTGTCATTCCTACTGACACCATCTCTCTTTCTCACTTCCTTTTGACTTTTCAACCACACATGCCTGCCCTCCTAGTTCTGGACTGATTTGCATTTAAAAGGATTCCAACACCGAAGATTACACACAGGTATTTTCTTCTGGTTTATTTCAGTTGATTAAGATACTTCCCTAGTGATATTGTGCTGGAATTCCTGCATCTGTTTCCTGTAGTCTAGACAAGCGTCTATATTCACAGGTACAGGTGGTACCTTGTACCATGTGTTACCACATACACCCTCACTGGGAATATAAATTATTTTTACTTTATACAATAGTATGCTTGTGAAAGATACATTATTTCCATCTACACTTAGCATGCCCCTCAAACATCTGCTGAATTTTTCCCTGCCTTTGGGTTTCCAGCTTCCTGGATGACCTTGCCACCTCTGCAACTCTGTGCAGCTCTGCGCAAATTGTGCAGATCGAGTTTCTCTGGGCCTTGTTTAAGTCTTTTCCCTGTCTATCCTAAATGAATTCAGAGCAAAGAGTGTCTCTCCCGTAACACTTCCTGTTTTGCACCCAGAGATAGTAGCTGGGAACCGCCCATTGTTCTGAGACTGGTGCAAAACCTTAGCATCAAGGTATCAGACAGATGGCTGATACAGGCCTTAGCATGTATACCACTGTTTACCCGGTGAGACTTTCTAAGTCTTAACTGATTTTTGCACCCCTTAACTCACTTTAGTTCATTTGAGGCAGCTCACTCACTGAACACTGGCAAATACTTCAATTTTTGCATAATATAAACTTCCTAAACATACTCAAAATACCCTAACACCATAAAGCTTAAGCCACATAAAATCCCTTCACATAGTTTGAGTACTTTTTCTTTCCACAATGAAATGTTTAAATGCTACACAGAAAACACACTCTACTTACCTGTTCCTGATTTCTTTCAACAACGACGTATCTTTGTCATACCAAAACTCTCCCCCAACAGGACGAGGAAGATTCACTATGTCAGCATGTGTGGCAACCAAAACAACACGCAGGGGACTTTTCAGCTTTCCACCAAATGCTAGAAGACAAAGAGAGCATTCCCTCACTATGAGCCATGCCTATGGAGATGACTGTCTTACTGAGCTGGGAAAGTAGCAATACCTTTTATGTTCTTTATAGTGATCACTTTTGTTGTGGATTTATGTGCTGGTTTGAGGCTAACAGGAATATTTTAATGAGAGAAATTACATCACTGGTTGCGAAATGAAAACAATGATGAAGTTGATATCATTAATTGGTTTGCTGAGAGGGATAAAAAGCCAAAATGTCACCAATTTGTCCCACTCTGGTCTGGGACGCTGGATCTATTTGCTCCCTCCTTAACCTGTTCTAATATCTTTTCTACTAATCTTGGCTAACACTTAACAATGTAAGCTTTGCTGGTTGTTTTGCTTGTCTGGGAAAGTAGAGGGAGAAAGAGAGGGTGTCTTTGAGTCTTTTCTGGGAAGCTTCTCTGCCTGGGAGGGAGTTTGGATTTCAGTATTACTTCTGATTTGCATATACTTGTAAATATATTGTGTATATATGCTTGTGAATTTTGCTTTGTTGTAAATATAGCTTCTTCTTACTTCCAAGCCATCTGAGCTAGTCTGGTAGATTCCAGTAGTGTTGAGGGGGAAAGCTCCTAACTCACCACAATTTACCATCTGGTGCTTTGACTGTTACCTACCTACAGAATTGTCTGTACAGTGTGCAATTTCAATAGCTAGATTATTTGAATAACAGCAGACACATTTATTACCTTTATGGTTTTAACAAAAAA
>VWZI01023028.1:92173-109225 GCA_013396835.1 Psilopogon haemacephalus
ATGACATATCTATTAGCTACAAACTAGGACAGTATAAGGAAAAATAAACAAAAATAATAGCTTTTTGAAAGGGTTTATCATAATCTTTGAATGGTCCTTAATACTACAGGTGCAGATCAGAGGATTTTAAGTAGAACACAAAATGTCTACAACATTCATACATTGGTATGAATGCTATTTTGCAGTACTTACACAATGACCTCTCACTTAAGTGAGAGTTAAGTAGGAAAGCCTGGTAGAAACCATGAAAAAGAATGAGAAAGAAAGATACAAATGGCATGAATGCAGTGACAGTATGGAACACAAGAGTTTTCAATCTTTTTTCAACTATTTTCCAGAGAACAGAAGACATCCTTAGTCAATTTTAAAGAAAGATAGCATATGCAGTCGTGCTGTTCCATTTGAAAAAACTTTACACAGGAGAAACACACATCACTGCTCAGTGTTCTCATTAGCTAAGAGCTGCAGAATTTTGATTCTTTCATATAAAAGCACATTTCCTGAAGTCTCTGCATAGCATGTCAAGGTGAGTATTTTGTAATGTAAAGTTATTTTTTTTCTCTAACAGTTGAAGGACTTAGTCAAAATAAGAGGAAAGTAGTTCCAAAAGTGTAAGTTTTCTGGTAACATCAGTTATTACATATTGCTTGAGAGTTCTGCAATTTTACAAAAATGCATGGGTACCCAAACTGAGCTGATCAGTATAAACACTGACCTAAACCAAGTATCTGAATAGTAGTAGTAATTAGATCAGCAAGAAGTAATTATCTCAAACTCTAGCTTGGTTAAAGGCAAGACCTAAGTTTCCCCACTAGACTGAGGAGCATGAAAGGCTTTCAGCAATTGCAAATTAGTTGTACTGTCGACTTTTAACACTTTTCTGCTTATTTGTGAGCTTTTGCTTCCAGAAGTAATTTCATGTTGGTCAGAACCAAATGCTCATGCTGCTAATGTTGTGATTTGATTTAAAATGGAAAATGAATGAGACGCAGATGCCTGAAGTGAAAACTGAAGGTTTTGCTAATCATTATTATTATCAAGCAGAACACAAAAAGAGAATGGAAATACTCTTTAAACTATGTAAGTACAAATACTTACAAATCAAGTACATTTGATTTTTATCCACTGGCTGGAATAACTCTTCAGTTCATATAACCAAGGCACATGTCAGAACTTGGTTGAAGTTGTCACACTCTGCAGACCAATGCTCAGCTACACACATGGTGTATAGAACTAGACCTATACGCTTTTTTTTTCTTTGTTTGTTTAAACTTAAGTTATTTAAGTTAATTTGTTTGCCTGCCAAGTAGCTTTCAGTTTGTAGGAAGCTTAAACATAGAACAGTAAACTTACTTAAAACCTGTGCAAACTCTGAGACTACTTGAAGTGATATGTCCTAGAAATACTGGTATCGGTGCACTTTATCACACCAAAAGCTTAACATCTTCAAGATTAAATACAACTCTAGCTAAACAAGTCAAAGTTCTGTCCTGTTTTCAATGACAAGAATAATTTGTGATAGAAATGCTGTTAATTAAGGCTACGCATAAGTAGCATTTAAGTAGCATTTCTAAAACTGGTTTTAAGTGGTTCCAACCCTTTGAAACACTTTTCCACACAGCTTCACCTGCCATTTATAAAAGGAAATCCCAGTACCACCACAGGCTGCATTGCACCTCATAGCCTTTCTTAGTTGGACTAAGTGGTGTGTACAGCTCTTCAGGCTTGTTCCACCGATAAAATTCCATAAGAAACAAACTTGTATAAAGTTTGTTTGAATATATGGGGATGAAGACACACAAAGGCACTCAGCATGGAAGATGTACAAAATTGCGGAGAAACACAGGAAGCTTTATCCCACAGTCCACCAATATTTCACTGAAAGGCAGAAGAACATACCTATCGGCTCCTCAACTGGTACTAGTGATTTCAGGAAACTGAGCCAAAAGGTCACTTGGTTTAACTGGATTTCATAAGGCTCCTCAAGACTAAAAAGCACTATGTGAATTGCAGTGGTATCATTTGCAGCAAAATAATCATAACAGCAGAAATATACAGGATTCCCAGAGAATTCCCAGATGCTGAAATCACCAATGCCTGAAAATGAGACAGATAAAGAGATCACATCTTTCATTCACGTAAAGACAAACAAAAGGTTAATCTGATTTGAACTTTCACACAGATAAACCATATGCATGTGAAAAAGCAAGACTGCAAAGGAAATAATGAACAAAAGGAACTGGTTTCAGTCAGTCTCAGAAGCTTAGAAGATGGGTCTTCACAATCTGCTCCTCTCTCATATTTGCTTCTCTAGGACCCTCACAGCTGGACACCATAGGAAAGCACCTGTGTGTCAAATGTGTGCAAGATTACACATGAAATTGGGCTTTGTCTTGCACAACAGCAACGGATCTTGTAATTCCCCTCAAAAACAAGAATAATGACTTCCATTCTTTTCCTGCTCACCTCAAAATATTCAACATTTTAATTAAGTTTTCCTTTTTAACATACCACCACTGGTATTAAAACCAGCTAAAGCACATTTACAAAGAAGCCACTTCAGTTCACAGAATTCGTAACATGTTATTAAGTCAGCACTGAAGAACCACTCTGTTAAGGATCCCCACAGCACAGTGCTGCTTTTTGTCTTCTACTTTAGCTTCAGGTGAGACAAGTATTAGTTGTTGTGCTGTATCACAGATGTTAAGAGCTGGAAGGGACCCAAGCTTGGTATGTTCCCCTGAGTAAATGTAGATGTTCTAGGAGATCTGCATGGCTGAGCAAGTCGCTCCTGAAGGAAATCTCAGGGAAGAAAGAAACTTACAATTCATGGAAGAAGGGTCTTGTCACTTGGGAGAACTATAGAGAAGTTGTCAGGGCATGTAGGAAGGCAACAAGGAAGGCCAAAGCCCTCTTGGAAAGGAGACTGGCAAAGGAAGTAAAAGAGAACAAGAAGGACTTCTTCAAATACATCAGTAGAAAAAAGGAAGAATAGGGAAGGTGTGGGGCCACTGCTGAACCAGGAGGCAGCCCTGATAACTGAGGATGCAGAGAAGGCAGAGATGCTGATTGCCTTCTTTGTTTCAGTCTTTACACCTAAGGCTGAACTCCCCTAGATACTTGAGACCCTGGGTGAAGGAGAGGAAGCCTGGAGGACAGAATGCTCCCCACTGGTCAATGCAGACTGGGTTAGGGATCAGTTACACAAATTGAACATTCTCAGCACCCTTGGGTGCTGAGAGAACTGCCTGATGTTACTGCTCTGCCATTCTCTATCATTTTGGCCAAATCGTGACAGACAGGAGAGGTACCTGAGGACTGGAGGAGAGCCAATGTCACTCCAGTCTTCAGAAAGGGCAAGAAAGAGGTTCCAGGGAACTATTGACCAGTCAGCCTCCCCTCTATCCCTGGAAAAATGATGGAGCAGCTCCTTCTGGAGGGCGTATCAAGGCAATTGGAAGAGAAGAAGGTCATCAGGAGTAGTCAGCAGGGATTTACCAAGGGCAAATCATGCTTGACTAACCTGATAGCATTCACGATGATATATCTGAATGGGTAGATTCAGGGAGACCAGTTGGTGTAGTTGACCTTAGCAAGGTTTTTGCCACTGTCTCCCATGACATTCTAGTGACCAAGCTCAGGAAGTGTGGGATGGAAGAGCAGATAGTGAGGTGGATTAGGAACTGGTTCCAAGATAGAGTTCAGAGAGTGGTGATCAATGGTGCCAGGTCCAGCCGGAGAGCTCTTAAGCAGTGGAGTCCTCCAGGGATCAGTGCTGGGCTTGGTGCAGTTCAAGATCTTCATCAATGACACTGATGAGGGGACAGAGTTTGCTCAGCAAGTTTGCTGATGACACCAAACTGGGAGGCTTGGCTGATACAGTTGAAGGCTGTGTGGCCATCCAGCACTCCAGACTGGAGAGCTGGGCACAGAGGAACCAACTGATATTCAACAAGGACAAATGCAGAGTCCTGCACTTGGGCAGGAATAATAAACTGCACCAGTACAGGCTGGGAGGTGATCTGCTGGAGAGCAGCCTTGTGAAAAGAGACCTGGGAGTACTGGTGGATAACAAGTTCTGCATGGGACAGCAATGTGCCCTTGTGGCCAAGAAGGCCAATTGGATCCTGGGGTGCATTAGGAAGAGTGTGTCCAGCAGGTCAAGGGAGGTTCTCCTCTCCCTCTACTCTGCCTTGGTGAGACCCTATCTTGAGTACTGCATTCAATTTTGCACTCCCCAGTTTAAGAGGGACAGAGATCTGCTGGAGGGCTACCAGGATGATTAGGGGACTGAAGCACTGCCTTACGAGGAGAGGCTGAGTGACCTGGGGCTTTTTAGTCTGGAGAAGACTGAGAGGGGGATTTAATAAATGTTTATAAATATCTGAGGGCTGGGTGTCAGCTAGGGGGGGAAAGGATCTTCTCATTTGCTCCCTGTGATAGAACAAGGAGCAACGGATGTAAGCTACAGCACATGAGGTTCCACCTCAATGTAAGGGGAGACTTCTTTACTGTAAGGGTCACAGAGCACTAGAACAGGCTTTCCCAAGGGGGTTGTGGAGTCTCCTTCTATGGAGCCTTTCAAGGCCTGTCTGGATGTGTACCTGTGTGACCTGAGCTAGATTGTATGGTCCTGCTCTGGCAGGGGGTTGGACTCGATCACCTCTTTGAGTTCCTTCCAAGGGATCTTGTGACCTTTGGAACAATCTTACAGTCCAATGCCCCTGCCAGAGCAGGACCACAGAATCTAGCGCAGGTTGCACAGGAACATATCCAGACAGGTTCAGAGTCTTCAGAGAAGGAGACTCCACAACCCCTCTAGGGAGCCTGTTCCAGTGCTCTGTGACCCTTACAGTAAATTATTTCTTCCTCATTTTGAGGTGGAATTTCTTGTGCTGTAGTTTATTATTCATTGCCCCATGTCCTATCACAGGGCAAAAGTGAGAAGAGGCTGTCCCTTCCTTCTTGACACCCAGCCCTCATGTATTTATAAATATTAGGTCCCTTCTCATTCTTCTCTTCTCCAGACTAAAAAGACCCAGGTCTCTCAGCCTTTCCTCATAAGGCAGTGCTCCAGTCCCTTAATCATCCTTGTATCCCTCCATTGGATCCCTGTCCCTCCTGAACTGGGATGCACCTCAGGATACCATTGGCCTTCTCGTCCAGCTTCTCTATAGCTCTCCCACATGACAGGTCTCTTCTTCCTTGAGTTGTAGATTTCTTTCTTCCACGAGATTATCTTCAGAAGCTCCGTGCTCATCCATGCAGGTCTCTTAGCACACTTACCCAATTGTTTACTCAAGGGAACACACCTATCTTGGGCTTGGAGGAAGTGCCATCGAAAAACTGACAACCTTTCTTGGGCTCCTTTACCCTCCAGTCTCAGCCCATGAGATTCTTGCAAGATATCTCTGAAGAGCAGAAAGTTAGCCTTGCAGAAGTCCAGGGCTGTAATCCTACTTATTGCTGTGCTTCTACCCTGTATAAAGCTGAACTCCCATGTCATGATCACTGTCACCAAGGCTGTTCGCAACCTTAATGTACCCAACCAGTCCCTCTTTATTAGTTAACACAAGGTCCAGCAATGCACCTCTCCTTGTTGGTTCCTCCAATACTTGCATCAAGAAGTTATCACTGATACACTGCAAGAGCATTTTGGACTGAATGTAGCTGTGTGGGCTTTCCAACAAGTATCTGGGTGATTGAAGTCGCCCATGACTACCAAGAAGTGTGCTCTAGAGGCTACTGTAGAAGGCTGTACTGTAGAGGCTACAGTTGACTGTAGAAGATTTTATCAACATCATCTTGGATTGTTGGTCTACAGCAGACACCAACAACAGTTTCAACCCCCTTTCCGTGTTCCTTAATAATTCTTACCCACAAATTTTCAACCTGTTCTACCTCCGCCCTTGGACAGAACTCAACACATTTCAGGTGGTCTCACAAATAAAGAGGAACACCACTGCCTCACCTTGTTGGTCTGTCTTTTATTGAATAGTACATAGCCATACATGACAACATTCCAGTCATGGGAGTTGTCCCACCATGTTTCAGTGATTGCCATTACATCATAGTCATGCAGCCTAATGCAGATCTTCAACTCCTCCTGTTTATTCCCCATGCTCCATGCATTGGTATATAAGCATTTCAGAGAGGGAGTTTTCATTCTTGCTATGTTGTAATGACAGGACAAGGAGTAATGGGTTTAAACTGGAAGAGGGAAGATATAGACTAGATGTCAGAAAGTTTTTTACAGTGAGGGTGGTGAACACTGGAACAGGTTGCCCAGGGAGGTTGCAGATGCTTCCTCCCTGGAGGTGCTCAAGGGTAAGCTGGATAAGGCCTTGAATGACCTTGAATGAGTGGGAGATGCCCTTGCCTATGGCAGGCGGCTGGAACTGGATGGTGTTTGAGGTTCCTTCCAACCTATACCATTCCATGATTACATTCTATGATTCTATCTGCTGATGTTTCCTTGCTGGCTGTTACTACTGCAGAAGCCCCTGGCTCATCTCTGTGAGACTTTGACTGTTCTGCTGTATCCCCAGCATGCTGTAGGGCAATGGGCTGAAGGCCTTTACTAGCCATCCATCCCTCCAACCCTGGTGTGTCATCCCTCAGCTTGCCACATGAAGGCCTGATGATATCATTATGCCCTTACTCTTCACATCTACTTGACCATTCCCAGGCTCTACTGTGAGTCCTACCTCACTGATAGCCCTGGCATTTTCCCCTATACATGGCTCATTGTCCCCTACATTCCCTGAGATAGCAGTGGAGCTGGCACACTGCCCCACAAATGTCCTAGGCTTGTTTTCCAGCGAGCCTGTTTTTCCCCTTTCCCCCCTTGAATGCTTTGCATGGTGCTTCCCACATGTATCACTTGGCTAGGGTGAAGTCTGCTTCACTCATACTACATCTATGTAAATAAATGCGAATCAAGATGCAGCTCAAACTTCTAAGACAAAATAAGCCTGAAACCTTAAATCTATTTTGACTACAGCTATTCAGATTTTGCCCATGTGCACATCTTCATTCTATGTCAGGAGAGAACAGGGAAAGAAAAGAAATCTCTTCTGACAGTCTGATGCACAATTGTATTTCACTGTAGAATTTGGCTTGGTTTCAAATTACATTGAAAGAGGAACAGCCTGGACAAAACCCAAGTTTTAGCAACATGGCAAACTCTTAACATCTCGAATGTTTTGTCACTGCACGTGTTAGCTTGCATATACTGCATTCATAAATCTGCTTCTCACTCAAAAATAAAATCTTGATTAATCCTAACTTGGCCTCAAAATTTCAGCTGCTGAGGCATGCAAAACATTTTATGAAGAATCAATCTTACCGAGAGGGATCTTAACACTTACATGATGATTGGTATAGCTGGTGGTGTATATGAACCATTAGCATGGCCTGTACAGTCAAATTCTCTGGCTGACACCTTTTACTGCTAACTAGTTTCAACTGCAGAGCAGTTAGCTTTGTTTTAAAAAAAAAAAGAAAAGGCTCCACTCGCCATCTTTGGTGAAGTCACTAAACATTCTCCAGCCCTTTTAAGGGATGGTAATTGTAGGTTCTTCATACAGCTGGTATCTACTTCCATGGTGAAGATACTTGGGTCTACAGGATCAGATTAAATCTGATAAAATGCCCAAAGGATATATATATAGGTAAAGAAACCTTCAGTTGTAGTTGGTTTGCCAACTCACTCCTATTATCTCAAATTCCTCCTTCCTCCTGCCTCACTTACTTGCCTCAGAAACACTTTTGCATGATACTGTAAGGATGCAAGTGATCACAGGTACAGAACTTCATGCAGATTTATTTTCTGCTTTAAGAAACCAAACCTCACCAGTGTTGGATTCTCAACCACAGTCACTACAATGCGAAGTCAGATTAATTTTTTCCACTTTATGTTTAAAAACAAGCAACATAGCATTAACCATCCCACAACAGTAAAGTGTGAACTGAGGGCTCTGCTTACCGTGCAAGCAGGCATTTTGAATCTCAATGGCCTTGGTGGACTGGTCATCAGCAGAGAAATGAGAGTGATGAGCAGGTGAAACGAAAGCTTCTAATACCCCTTTGGTCAGGCCTGGCTCAAACATCATACTACGGCTTCTCACGCTGACATTCTCACAACCAGGATAAAGATTCGTAATGCTTACTGAAACTGGGTCAGGGAGAAGAAAATGAGATTACAAACCATGTGAAAATCATAATGAGGTCACTTCAAAGTAAGTTGCAAGGTATAAAGTTCATTAAAAAGCCAAAATGGTCTTCAGAGAGATGATTACCAAGCTGTGAACATACACTACTACATCCATCTCCTGAATGATGAAAAGGAAAATAGAATGATCCTAAAGAGCACTTACTGCCCTTTAACATATACTGCTGGATGTGACACACTGAAAAAAGATCTAAATAACTTGGGAATTAAAAGTTTCAATATTTAAAGTTCTTTGGTGTTGCAAAGAAATACTCATTTTGCTTTTGTTTTTCACTAAGGGCTGCAGTATCATTGCAGGGTCTAATTTCATTGGCATGGAAAAGCTTCATGTTCATATTGTTGATTCCTGTAAGTAAGTAAGAAGAAAAATATCACTGTGTAACAATTTTTTCCTCTGAGGTGAGGAAGAAAAGTGGGCCCCTAACCAGAATTATTGTACTGATCAGCAATTTATTTAGTTCATGCTTATTTCCCAAAGAGTGAGAAATTGAAGAGCTTTGTAATTCACCTGCACCATCTAGTGGAGAAAGTTTAAGTTGTGATATAGAAACTACTTGTCAGCTGTAAACTATTTACTTCCATGTCTGATATTCTAAGTATAATACTTAAATCTTTAGGCTCCTATAAATAAATTCACATGTGTATTTTTTTGACAATATACACAAATCTGAGCACATCATCAACTGTACATCAAACTGTGCTGGTTAAATGTTTATCTGCTTGTCACTCAACCTGTAATTTTAACTACATATTATATAATGATCTGCACCCAAAGGGAACAGATACTAAAATAAGCAACCCTCAAAATGCCAAATATTGAAATACCTAGTCATTTTATTTGCATATATCTGTGCAGGTTTCATATCTTTATAAATAGGTAAGCTATTTTAAAGTGCATTCTTTAAATTCACCATCATTGCTATAATGATTTGTCAATGTGACTAGTGGTCCTGACAGACTTTATGATGGTGTGAGCACCTAATGCCTGTCCTCTGCTTTTTGAACCAACCAACATTAAAAAAAATATCTATCCTCAGTCAAAGTTTTCCTGCATCACCTCCATGAATTCATATTCCTTCGGTGACTTATTTCACGTTGTATGACACAGTACATTGAAATAAATAAAGAACTTCTGGTTGACTTGTTTAATCAGTTCCTTGATTTTGTCAAAGATGTGAGCTCACTGTGTTAAGCAAACAGCAAATGCACCAACATGTGTGCCAGATGCTTTGTCTCATAAAGCTTCTTTAGGTGGTTAAAGTAAAGAAGAAATCTACTGTCACTGTTCTAACTTACTTAACAATGATTACTGAAACCTAAACCTGCAAGTACTATTTGAAGATTTTCTAAAAAAATGACAAACACGACCCCACCTAAAACTTCAGTAAGATCACATCCGAACATCAGTCTAAAGCTGAGCTCCTCAAAGCACTTGCTCAGACTCTCTATGTTATGAAAGTGACCTAGTCAAAACAGTCCACTTCTCTTTCCAGTGTTCTGCTGCTACAGTGAGTTATTTGAAAGCCAGGCACATGCTCATGTGTAAACCTAGCTAGTTCCTCCACATCCTGGAGCTCTTACCACTTCATACAGGCTAGCTAGTGCCACATGGTCAAAACTTCCCTATGATTTGCACACATTTACTTTAGAAATGTCTTTCTGCTTTAGAAAACCTCTATTTCCACCTTGCTGGAGACAATTTCAGACACCTTTAACAGGTGTCTTTACAGGAAAGCACTCCAAGGCATTAAAGCAGTTCTGAATCTGTTATTACTTAATTAGATCATGTAAAGATGCAGCAAGTGTTGTGATTTTGCACAAAGCTAATTGAAGCTACTCAAACATAAAGGCTGACAAAACATAATCACCAAAACTGTGATGGTGGAATTCAGTCGCGACATTTGTGTTATCAGCCCAGGATTTTTTGTATAAAATAAACACAAGTCCTGTCTTCCAGCCTCCAAGTTTACTTATGTAGCATGTGAATAAAGAATACCTTAATTACACTTGCATCCTCCACACCTGCAGCTCCTCTTTGCTCTTTCTTTAGATATGAGCCTGCACAAAGAGAAGGCAATGCCCTCTCTGCTTTGCTTTGTTTTTTTATATGCTAAGCCTGCCTTGTTTTTCACAGTGCAGATTTGTTGGCTCCTTAGGAGCTACACAGATTAAGAGGAAAATGTTTTCTTGCTGAAATGTTAGTTTCAAAGCCATACCTGAAGGTTTGGAGTATAAAGGAGATGGAGGAAATCTAATTGAATTTGTGGAGGAAAGCCTAGGCCTACGTCTTCGGAAAAAACTTCGTATCAGGCCACACTTGAGAGACTCCACAAGGGTTGTTTTCCCAGCAGCAGAGTGTCCAAACAACTTCAGTTTGATCCTAGGCTGTGGATTCTGTGTGTGCCGCAGTTGCTGGATAAAAAGCCCCCGGTGAGTATCCTAAAATTCAACACAAAAAAGAAATCAGAATATGTGGTAGGGAATTTCTGTCTTCCAACAAAGCTCAGACTACAAAGTTTAGCCAGGTTGGTGTTCATCTGGATCAGCTTCTCCATCTGCTTCACTGTGCAAGTGACAAGTTACTGGCAGAGGAAGAGACAGATAGATAAGACACAGTTGACTGCTTAGTCTCAAGAGCCACCTTGAGTCTTCATAAAAACCACACATCAGGCTCAACATCAGTGAATGGGATCATTTTTACCTCTGATGGAGAGGGCAAAGACAAAAAACTAGCCTCTTTCACTACCCGTTATTCTTTTTACTTGTCCATATCAGTAGTATAATCAATATCCATAATCTTATATAATATACATGCAGCCCTGAAGAGTTTTAAAGTGACAGCTACCACCTGACCAATGTGAAAACTTGATATGCATTTTCCCTCTTATTTATATCAAATTCTGTGCCTCACATATTCAGGAGAATTCTTCTCTTCACTTTCCCTCTCGTTCTATGCCCAGTTCTCCTTTTATTTCCATTTCAGTTCTTTGCAAGGTAAATATTGCTTTCTTCAAACCACTCTGTTCTTGTTTCCCCACACACATTCTTCTTAAAGCCCTCCCACATACTACTCATCCTCTATTTTTCTACCCTTCTAATTCAAATATACATCCTCTGGACTGGCTTCCCTCTTCACTCTCATATGTCAGTAGATTTGCCTCTCCACTTAATTCTCCTCTCTGTTTGCCCTCTCTATGCATTTGTTGTCTCTTCTGCAGCTGCAATCTCATCTTCCTACACAGGCCTTCTGTCCTGAGTTTGGCTAGGATATTTTTAATTTTGTAATTAAGTTTGTTTTTCAAAAAGACAGCCAACTGACCCAGCCAGTAGACTCTTCGATACCACACTGCTTCATGCCAGTTGTATAAGGGAAGGCCTCAGCGGGGCAACTGTGGGTGTTTTGAGCAGGTGATGTGGTGGGCAGGATATGGTGGGTCAGTGCTGTGCTTTGTACCACTTGCTTTATGTATCACTTCACCACCTCTAATGTGCTTCCTGAGTGGTGATATCTCTTAGTGCTGTTCTATTAGAAGTTCCTCATCTCATCCCATTGGATTTTGCCTTTTTCTCTCAATTCACCTTTTTTATCCTACTGGGGGGCTGTATGTTGGGGGTGTGGGGTAGTTGTGTGAGCTGCTTAGATCTTGGCTGTGGCTGGACTTGAACCACAACACCTTCCTCAAGAAGAATTGCATCTCCTACTGAGGAGTTTTCCACTTTGAGCTGCCTCATTAACCCTCTGTATTTTGTCTTGTAGTAGGATATTCCCACTGTTCCTGCTCAGGGATGAACAAATTCAATGTGTATTTTCTCTTTGCCCAGAAAGAGGCAATTAGGTGTGGATGCTCTATTCCCCACATAAACTGAGCAGGACAATGAACTACCATGTGCATCTTACCACAGAAAGACTGATTCTAAGAAAACAGGGAAAACAGCAGAAAGGTGGAGAGGCAAAGGAACTAGCTTCTTATTTCCTTGCTTCGTTCTCCCATTTGGCTCTGTTCTGCATTAAGCAAGTTTAACATGGGGAGTGAGTCACTAAATGAGCACCTACAATCCCTCAAAATTATAAGCTGAGAAAATTGAAAGAAATAATAGCACATGTAATTTAGTTCCTTCCTGTATAACAGGCTTTTTAGAAGTAAGTTTGTCACAATGCAAATACTGCACTCCCTCATGAGTAATACTGAATCCCTTGTAGGACTCAGTATGACAGTAGGTTCATGTGTATGCTCTTAGATATAAAACCCTCCAAAGGCACTGAAAATATGAAAGTGTCATGTGTGCTCTGCACTAGATTACATTGACCATTTGGAGTAGTACTAGCATATTTCTAGTGATCCAATTTATTAATTTCAGTTGGTCAGATTCTCTGTTGCAAAGTATGTAACTGTTGCACATTTCCCCTATGTATATAAGCAGGCCTTCAACAATTAAGTACACTCTGCTATCAAGAAGAGACTTGCAGCTACTAACATTTTCACAAGAGATTTATCTGGCCTCCTCCTTTTTGTTCTAGGTCTGCTTGCATTAGTTCCATCATGACCAAACCAAAAATATATCCACTTGCATACAGACACAAGCAAAGGTTCATTGTGGGTTCACCACTATGCAAAATGGATCCTGTTATGAAAAACATTTGCAAAAGTTATCATGGCAAAAGAAGCCTGAACTGTGGCACTTTCTGACGTCTTTACTTAAGATATTTTACAATCCTAACAAGTATACATCTATTGTTCGGATTAAAAGGCATGATTCTACGTCCCCACGGCAGTTGAGTGATACACACTGTCTTCTATTACTGCTCTGAAATGTCTTCTTATTTCAGGATTGTTTTAACTGGTCTGGTTCTTGCCTGCAATCTCCAGGCAAGTGGTCCCTGAACTTTTATGGCCTAAAGGATACTGTCTATCCATGACTAGCAATGCGCATCAGATGTGTCAGACTCATTGCCTTACAACACTCTCAGATCAGCTTTGCCTTCTACTTGTCAGAGGATTTGGATACCAAAACTACAGAAATAAAAGAAGAAATTGAGAACTTATGCAACTATTCTGTATCACAGAATGTTAGGGGCTGGAAGGGACTTCAAAAGATCATCCAGTCCAACCCCCCTGCCAGAGAAGGATCACTTATACCAAATAACAGGAACGCATCCAGGTGGGTTTTGAATATCTTCAGAGAGGGAGACTTCACAACTCCCCTGGGCAGCCCATTCTAGTGTTCTGTCACCCTCACAGTGAAAAAATTCCTCCTCATATTTACATAAAACTATGCTTCAGCTTCCACCCACTGCCCCTTGTTCTGTCATTGGGCAGCACTGAGAAGATGTTTATAAACATTAATGAAATCACCTCTCAATTTCTTCTTCTCCAAGCTAATGAGCCCCAGCTCCCCCACTCTCTCCTCAGAAGAGATGTTCCATTCCCTTAATCATCTTTGTGGCTCTGTGCTGGACTCTCAAGCAATTCTATGTCCTTCTTGAAATCAGGGGCCCAGAGCTAGACACAGCATTCCAGATGTGGCCTCACCAGGGCAGAGTAGAGAGACAGAAGAACCTCTCTCAACCTACAAGGCAAACCCCTTTCAATAGACCCCAGAATGGCATTGGCCCTGCTGGTCACAAGAGCACACTGCTGGCTCCTGGTCAACCTCCCATCCATTAGGACCCCTGAATTCTTTTTCCCTTTGCTGCCTTCCAACAGGTCAGTCCCCAGCCTATACTGATCCTTGGGGTTGTTCTTTCCCAAGTGCCATACTCTACACTTGCCCTTGCTGAATTTCATTCAATTTCTTTCTGCCCAACTCTCCAGCCTGTCCAAGTCTCACTGAAAGGCAGCACAGCTTTCTGGTGTGTCAGCCACTTCACCCAGTCTGGTGTGTCAGCCACTTCACCCAGTCTGGTGTCATCAGCAAGCTTGCAGGTCATTGACAAATATATTGAACAGAAGAGGTCCCCATACTGACGCCTGTGGGACTCCCCTAGCTCCAGGCCTCCAACCAGACTCAATTCCACTGACCACAACTCTCTGAATTCCTTCAACCAGTTTCCAATCCACCTACCTGATAATCCAGACCACACTGCCTCTGTTTAGCCAGAAGGATGCTGCGGGAGGCAGTGTCAAATACTTCACTGAAATCAAGATAAACCACATCCACTGCTCTACCATCATTAATGCACCTGGTTATGTCCTCATAAAAGGCGACCAGGTTGTTAAAATATGATTTACGACTATATGGTATTAAAGTTTCTAGAAGGGGCACAAACATCTCACATCTCATAAACCTGCTCTAACCGAAACAGTGATCATGAGGAAATATGTCTTCTTGTGGAAGGTATTAATTCTTTATAGTTTATTTTCTCTTTTCTTTGAGAACATCTTAGATACTTTACTGGGGACTGGCAGATACAAAATAAGATAAATCAGCAGTGTAGAACAACTTAGACACTTTTCTTAACATGTACATAAAAAGACACCATTCCAGGAAGCTGTTTTTTTTGCCACAGCTTTTAAGCATGACTTTGATGAATATCTTATTGTATGATTTCTTATGATAAACTTTTCTTAGTATCTTAAAAACTTGACGACCTCAGTAAAAATTCATGCATTCCCAACCTTTTTAAGTCTTGCAAGCAGACTGGCTACATGTTCATGCTGCTCTGCTCTGGCGAGATCCTCTGCCGTTTTCCCATCCTGTTAAAACACAATTCATTAGCAGCAGTTCCTTCCTTTTGCCCGCACTAAAAAAATTACAACCAACATAGCTCAGCTACTCAAGGCAGTAACAGAATTGCTGTCAGATTCAAATGAAATCAGGGACAAAAAATGTCACCAACAAACCCAACAACTAGCAGTGAATAGCCTCTGCCAGAATTCCTGTTTTAACAAATTGCCAAGGAAAAAAAAAATACAATGCAGAACAAAATGGCATTTCTTTTATGAACTGGTATCTGGATGCCACTGTAACGTGACACTTCAAATTTGGAGCCAATAATCCTCACCTGAATTTCTCTTCTCACCAATTAGAGGATATCAACTTCTAGGTATTACATACTAAATGGATCTAAAAGTTTAAACAGTTCACAAAGTGAGGATACATCAACATATTCACTCATGAATACTGACAGTGGCATACCAGTGACTGCAAGTTTTGATAAAGCAGGAACATTGTAAGGGATGTGGTTTAAATTGCATCACCAAATTAAAAAGTAGAAGCAGAGCTGCCTTCAGTGTTTCAGTTTTGCTACTTAATTATGTATGTTTCACAGGTCAGCACTTCAATATTCAATAGGCTGCAACAAAAATTGCTCAATATTTCCACTCTCACAGCAACATTAGTGATATTGTATATTTTTTTAATTTGAGTAACAAGTAACTCATGAGCAGTTTGTTTATTTCACTCCGAGAAGAGCTTTTGATTACTAAGAAGTAGTACTGGAAAACTAAGACCTCTTTCTTGTGTTTCTATCTTTGGTTTACATGTGAAACATGCACTGTTTTATGTACATTCTGAGGTTACTACCATTATTATCCCTACATATGAAATAAAAATAAATATCTCTGAAATAAATATCTATGTTCATGTATTTCAATAGAAGTTGTTACATACTTCAGATTTTCAGGTAATTAAGACAGAACACGAACATAACATTAGCAAGAAACAACCAAAACTGAAGCTGAAGGTGTGAACTGCCTAAATTTCAAATACCCGATTCTTATATTCCTACCATAGTTGACACATAATTTCAGCTTTAGCAATGAAACTTCTGAAAGCAGTTTTTAAAATTACTTTTTCTTAGAGAAGATATATCCAAGGGGAAGAATCTCTCTTTCTGTGTTGACCCTGCCCTCCAAATCTAAGTTAAACCCAAGTGCCAACTGTGTAAGATGAAAAGCGGTCTAGTGTCTGGGCAGCTACCCTGTCATCAGAAAAATGGCTTCAATACTTTCAGTGCTTCTTGAATTTCCAATCTCAGGAACAACCAGGGGAACGAAAAACCTTCAAATACAGGGCAAGCTTTGATTCCTTTCCTGAGAATCCCTGTGGTAACAGGATGTGGCTTTCACCAACATAAAGAGTGAATTTTATTTGGATCCTAAAAGCAGGACTGCTACGGCCTGGCCCCACACTCTTCCAGAGCACAGCAGGTTCCTGTAGCAACAAAAGGTTGGCGATGACCTGGCAAAATCCAGCACCAAGCAGTGACAGATCCCTGCACAGGCAGTCTCTTTGAATCAAAGCAGGTCTCACACATCAGGGTGCTTATGCCATAACTGCTCTACCCTTGCTTACTGAATTTCATTGCCTCATAAAAGGGCAAATATAAGACCTATCTTCAAGAAGGGATAAAAGGACGACCCTGGGAACTACAGAGCAGTCAGCCTCACCTCTGTGCCTGGCAAGATCATGGAGCAGATCCTCCTCAAGGCTCTGCTAAGGCAGATGGAGAAGAAAGCAGAGGTGCCTGATGATAACCAGCATGGCTTCACCAAGGGCAAATCATGCCTAACAAATTTGGTGGCTTTCTATGATAAAGTCACAGCAGCAGTGGACAAGGGAAGGGAAACTGATGTCATCTACCTAGAGCTGAGTAAGGCCTTTGACTCTGTCCCACATGACATCCTGGTCCAGAAACTGGGAAAACATGGACTTGATGGGTGGACAACTCGCTGGATAAGGAATTGGCTGGATGGTCGCACACAGAGAGTAGTGATCAAGGGCACAATGTCCACCTGGAGACCAGTGACAAGTGGTGTCCCTCAGGGGTCAGTTCTGGGACCAGTGCTGTTTAACATCTTTGTCAGTGACATGGACAG
>VWZI01023028.1:109519-144138 GCA_013396835.1 Psilopogon haemacephalus
TCCAGAGGAGGGCCATGAAGATGATCAGAGGGCTGGAGCACCTCTGCTATGAGGACAGGCGGAGAGAGTTGGGGCTTTTCAGCCTGGAGAAGAGAAGACTTCGAGAAGACCTTATAGTAACCTTCCAAGATCTGAAGGGGGCCTACAGGAAGGCTGGGGAGGGACTGTTCACAAGGTCTTGTAATGACAGGGTGAGGGGGAATGGGTTTAATCTGGAAGAGGGGAGATTTAAACGGAATGTTAGGAGGAAGTTCTTCACAGTGAGGATGGCAAGACACTGGAACAGGTTGCCCAGGGAGGTTGTGTCTGCTCCCTCCCTGGATGTGTTCAAGGCCAGGCTGGATGAGGTCTTGAGCGACTTATCTAGTGGGAGGTGTCCCTGCCTATGGCGTGGGTTGGAACTGGATGATCTTTGAGGTCTCTTCCAACCTAAACCATTCTATGATTCTATGATTGCTTCAGGAAGGTTTGCTCTGGCTTTGTCTAAACAGCAGTGCACAGAGCTCTTACCCCACTTCCTAACAGCTTCCTGATCTCAAGACCAGCTGCTCATTACAGCTGTCTAACCTCAGTTCAGACTGCTGTGAATGAAGATGACCTGAAAAGACATCACACCAGAAGCTTTTGCATTACCTTTCACTCAGGCATTGCTCCTAGGCTTAGGCTTATGCTTTTCCTTGGTCATTACCTGAACAACACTACTGCTATGTTGTCTGCATGTGGCCGTTTATCCTGTTAGACTCAGCACCTAAACTCCAGGTTTGACCTTGAACCTGTCTCTTTACTGTAGATGTCCGTGGCAATCACTACACTCTTAACACACAATCACTTTGGTTAGAAAAGACCTTGACAATCACTCACTGCAATCATTATCTATCTCTACCAAGTCTGGTGCTAAAACATGTCCCATAGCACTACAACTAAACAAATGTTCCCTGGTGTCCCTTGTGGCCATTTCCTCTTGTCTTGATACTAGGGGAATGAGGCTATCCCTCACCCTACTACAACCTCATTTCAGGTTGTTGTAGATAGTGATAAGGTTTTCCCTCACTCTTCTTTTCCTCAAGGTAAACATCAGCAGTTTCCTCAGCTGCTCCTCACAGGATTTGCTCTCTAGACCTTTTATCAGCTTTTTTTCTTCCCTTCTCTGGACCTGCTCCAGCACTTCAATGTTTTGTTGTATTAAGGGACCCAAAACCGAACCTAGTACTCAAGAAGTGGCCTCACCAGTGCTGAGCACAGCAGTATGATCAGTTCTCTGGTCATGATGGACACAATGCCTGATGCAAACCAGGATGCTATTGGCCCTCTTGGCCACCTGGGCGCACTGCTGGCTCATATTCATCTAGCTGTCGACAAACACCCCCAAGTCTTTCCTGGACAGCTTTCCAGCCGCTGTGCCCCAAGCCTGTGGCATTGCATGAGGTCGCTGTGACCCAAATACAGCACTTGGTACTCGGTTTTACTGAATCCAGTATGATTTGCCTTAGCCCATTGATTCAGCCTGCCCAGAGCCTTCCTACTTTCAAGCAGATCAACACTCTCTCCCACCTCAGTATCATCTGCAAATTTACTGAGATTGCACTCAATATCCTCCTCCAGATCACTGGTAAAGATTCTAAGGTAAGCTTAGGCAGTCTGGGTTAGATGAGAGAACAGTGAGATGGATTGAGAACTAGCTGAGTGGCAGGGCACAGAGGGTTGTAATCAACAATGCAGAGTGTTTCTGGGGTCCTGTAGTTAGTAGTGCTCCACAGCAGTCAGTACTGAGTCCAATCTTGTTCAATATATTCATTAGCAACCTGGATGAAGGGGCAGAGTGTAGTCTCACCAAGTTTGCTTATGATACAAAACTGGAAGGAGTGTCTGACACACAAGAAGGCTGTACCACTACTCAGCAAGACTTGGACAGGCTGGAGAGTTGGGTAAATGCAACTTCATTAAGTTCAGCAAGGACAACTGTAGGGTACTGCAGCCCATGCAGCAGTACAGGTTAGTGGTTGACCTGAGGGAAAGCAGCTGGATGGAGATGGACCTGGGAGTCCTGATGGACAAGTTTGTCATGAGCCAGCAATGTGCCCTTGTGGCCAAGAAGGTCAGTGGTATCTTGAGAGACCTTAAGAGAAGTGCATCCAGCAGGTCAAGGGAGGTTCTCCTCTCCCTCTGCTCTGTGCTGCTGAGGCCACACCTGGAGCATTCTGTCCAGTTCTGGGCTCGCCAGTTAAAGAAAGTCAAATGGAGAGTCTAATGGAGGGCTACAAAGAAAATTAGAGGTCTGGAGCATCTCCCTTATGAGGAGATACTGAGATATCTCCAGGCAGTTTAGCCTGGAGAAGACTGAAAGGGAATCTTATCAATGTTTATAAATTTATAAAGGGCATGCTCTTTTCAGCAGTGCACAGAGACAGGACAAGGAGCTATGGGCACAAACCAGAGCACAGAAAGCTCTACCTAAGAATAACTTCTTTACTTTGAGGGGTTGGAGCACTGGAATAGACTGCCCAGAGAGGTTGTGGAGTCTCCATCTCTGCGGACTGTCAAAATCTGCCTGGATGCATTCCTGTGCAACCTGATCTAAGGGAACCTGCTTTAGCAAGGAGGTTGGACTAGATGATCTCCATATGTCGCTTCTAACTCCTACTATTCTCTGATCCCATGGTTCATGTAATTAGAACCATAAACAAAATTTTCCTAACATGGTCTGTAGCCCAGGGATGAGGCAGGGAAATCATACTGTAAACCCAATTACTTAACAGTGCTAAAGTTAACTCCTCAAAAGTGGCAATCTGAGAGAAGAAAAAAAGTAACTAATTCTGCTGCACTGGTTTGGAAACAGCTATTAATAAAGCTTCTCAGAAGTTTCATATCCAACTAGTAAAGTAATGCAAAACTGACATGATATTAAAATCACCACACACACTTCCTCCATTTGTCTCCTCCTTTTGTCTCCTTTTCTCTGTCACCACACTGCTGTAAAAATTGATAGTTCATAGAATCATAGAATGGTTTAGGTTGGAAGGGACCTCAAAGATCATCCAGTTCCAACCCCCTGCCATAGACAACATCTCCCACTAGAACAGGTCATTCAAGGCCTCATCCAACCAGGGAGGGAGCAGTCACAACCTCCCTGGGCAACATATTCCAGTGTCTCACCACCCTCACTGTAAAGAACTTCCTCCTAACATCCTATTTAAACCTCCCTTCTGCCAACTTAAACCCATTACCCCTCATTCTGTCATTGCAAGACCTTGTGAATAGTCCCACCCCAGCCCTCATGTAGGCCCCCTTCAGATATTGGAAGGCCACTATAAGACAGCCAACTGTGTCCTGGGCTGCATTAAGAGAAACATGGCCAGCAGGGCAAGGGAGGGGATTCTCCCCCTTTACTCTGCTCTCCTCAGACCTCACCTGGAATACTGTGTGCAGTTCTGGAGCCCCCACCACAATGAGGTCATGGAACTGCTGGAGAGAGTCCAGAGGAGGGCTGGAGCACCTCTGCTATGTGGACAGGCTGAGAGAGTTGGGGCTTTTCAGCCTGGAGAAGAGAAGGCTTCAAGGGGACCTTACAGTAACATAAATGAAGCTCAAGAACTCCCCCATCACATTTTGGTTATATCTTCTGTCTAACAGTATGTATGAGTAAAAATGTAGATACACAATGTGACATAGCAAAACAAAAGAGAGAAACAGGGCAAAGCAGACGGCAAAGTAAAATCTGTAGAACACTCTACAAAGTCCACTGCATGTACAATTAATTATTATTGATCAATAGGGGGCAAGACAATCTAGAATCCCGTAGTTATGAAAGTAATTTTTAGATGCTGAAGTTGTTTAAACCACAATTCCAAGTTTGCTGTAATTTTCCTACTACATGAGATACATACTTAGAACAAAACTCCCTAGTGCTAAAGTATAGGAAAACATCAGAATCAGCAGTATTTTCTAACCCAACTGTGTAAAGTAAATGAAACCTAAGATTTTTCCTGTTTTCCTCCATTTCAGCTGTCTCATGGATACTTTAATTAGGATTTGAAAAACAAGGACTCAACTAACACCTAATCACAACATGATTTCACTATACCAGACAACAGTTATTTCTAAGCAGAATGCACTGGTTAGGGTGAACAGCAATGTGCAGGCTGATCCAGTGTGCCCAAAAAAAAACCCACGCTGATTTGACCAAAACACAAGTAATGGTCAGTATGTGTGTATGAGGTGTGCATGATGAGGACATATCATTCCAGCTGTGGATATGTCAGCTAGAAGGATGTTTCTGACCTTAGTGAGAATGAAAAATATCCTCAGTGGTGCTAACTGGAAGCCGTGCTGTTGACTGATGTGATGTAAATGATTTGTTTTACAAGGATACCTGCATGATAATTCACTCATCCACATACCCACACATCTCCCATCATGAAAATAAAACTTTTAATCTGAAAGCAAGAAAAATATTTAAGATACACACAATACATTTGTATGGTAACTGTACATGATGTGAAGTGACATTTATCTCAATGACAGTGGCCCACTGTGCTTACAGAAAACAGTTCTTAGGTGTAGGTGAAGTGGTAGCTTTAACTTAATTGGTTTCAAGATCACTTTTAAGAAAGGAATGAGAGGACAAGAAAGAATACTTTTCAAGTTAAGGACATACAACAGCCTAACTTTACTTAGTTTTATTTCTTTAAAATTCAAAATGCAGTTGCACTAGACCATTGTTCTCTGTTCCACCCCTCTCTAAGAGATTATTTTGTTTCCAGGTCATACATAATACGAGCAAGAAGCAGAACAGTATATCTCAATACTTACAGAGGTTAAAGCCTCTACGTTGGCACCAGTAAGACACAGGAACCGGACAACATCAAGAATGCCATTGTTTGCTGCCAGATGTAAAGGTGTTCTTCCATACTAATGTGGGGAGAAAAATGTGCCATTATGTTAGTTAAAGAACTTCACTCCAAATTTTTGACTAATGATCAAATGTATTTTACAGCTATACATACTGATACACAGTAAAGGTGCTGCAGAAACTGTAAGAAAAAGATACTTTTGATTACAGCTTAAGCACAACTGCTAAAAGTTCAATTAGAAACAAAGGTTAGATTGACTACTCAGAAACTGGGAAACCACAACTGTGGAGGAATACTTTAGAATGTTTTGGCTGTATTTGACTATGCCATTGTAATTTCCAGTGAATTTAATTGCATTTTTCTTAATTAAATATGAACCAGACAAGTAACGCTAAGTCCTTAACCTTTAAAGCTGTGGGTTCTATTTCAATCCAAGTTATTAGTGAAGCTTACATATCTGCAGTCTCTCCTCTCCACTCAAAAGAATAAAAAGGATGAATGGAAGAAATAAGCCTGAAGGAATTTGTGCTTTCCATGACAGGGAAAGTGCTGTACGTGCACACTGCCGGCTCATGTTGAGCTTTTCATCAACCCAGACCCCCAGGTCCTTTTCTTCAGGGCTGCACTCCAGCCATTTGCCACCCAGCCTGGAGTTGTGCTTGGGATTGCACCAACCCAGGTGCAGGACCTTACACTTGGCCTTGCTTAATATCATGACTTTGGCCTGGGCCCAGCTCTCCAAGCTGTCCAGGTCACTCTGGATGGATATCCCTGCCCTCTAGCAAGTTGACTGTGGTTGGTGAAGATTCTCTATTTCCGAAGACTGAAACTCACCCTTTCACATAAAGGGCACTCCAAAAATCACTCTAATATTCATGACTCCTACAAGAATAAGAGGACACCAACTATAACCACAGCTTCTGTAACTGTGGTCCTAGCCCGCAATAAACACTTGAGGACACTGCATTTTCCACAGTGTGCTTGCAGCCATGCCACTGATCGCAGCTCAGTATTCCCCACTAGGAAAGAAGGTGCTAATTCAGCCTCATAATGCATTAACTCACCTCCCCCAGAATGTGTTCTCAGGTGTGAATCTGGGTTTAACTGCCTAGTCGTCAAGTCAGAGCTCAGAGGCAGTACTTGGGAACTAATTTTTGACTCGGCAGCTGATTATTTTAATTATTAAAACCGAAGTGATTGTACTGAACAATCCTCAAACCAAAAGCCCCCCAACATTTTTTAGCTGGTTAATACAGAGAAGGTCAGCATTTTGGTAATAAAGGCAAAGTGTTATTGCCAGAATAATACTTTTCCAGTAGAAAATGACTAAACTATGGCACTTGAATCAAAAACTACCTTTCAAACTTTGTAGCACAGATAACATTTAAGTAGGGCGGAGAAAGACATTCAGAGATAAATATTGAGCTGTGAGATCCACAGTCCATCAGCAGAGTTCAATAGCTGAACTTAACATATTCAGACTAACCAAAAGAAGTTTCCTAAAACTGGTTTACAGATCTCTAGCAGGAAACACAGCATATTAAACCTGAAAGGCATCATATTCATACACCACAGTAGTAACACAACAGAAGAAGCAAACAAAGTACTATTACCGGAAAGTTTAGGGGATGTGCTATTAAACTTTTATTCCAAGTTTATTAATCAGGCTTCTTTTTGGAAAGTGCTTAGAACAAATACAGAAGCTCATATTTTTAGCTGGTAATATCCAGTGATATGCACTGGAATCAGCATTTTTACGGTTATGATGTTTACAAAGTGTTTCTGTAATTGCCCCATTTGTGAAATTAGCAATAAGAAAGTTCCCAAAAAGCACCTTACTCAGATTGCTGACTTCAGCTTCTGAAATAAATTTTACATTTAACATTTTAATTCTGATATTTCCTGTACTCTACCACTGATAATTTGCTTAACAGGTAAAGCTACTCTATTCTAAGATAAACGTTTGGTTAGGATTTATTTTAATAGGTAAACTCCATGCAGAAAACCACAAATCGGCTAACAGGACACTTATTTTTATAACTGGGAACACAATCTGCAGCAGAGTTAAGTGCCTTATTAGATGCCAATGCACATCTTTTCACGTAATTTGGAAGAACTCGAAGACTTTTCATAAAAGTGCACCAGTCCTCAATTCTGTGTATAAATTACTGTTATTATATCACATCAAGTCAAGGTCAGCTTTTCTTCAGTGCCTAGATGAAATCTGCACAAAGCAAAGCTATATAGCTAGGAAAGAAGTCTGGCATATGATTTGATATTGTTGTTGAGTGGCAAAACATAGTGTGATAATGCACTTGGATTCTTTCTTCAGGGATCTTTAATAATCTAGTCAACTGAAACAGGTAAATCTGGAGGGTGAATCATTCAATGCTTTACTTTTGGCCACCTTAAGAGAAAAATAAAGGAAAAATGCTTTTTGTATTGGGGAACTGTAGAAGGTCATTTAATGCAATATGTGAGCTATTGAAGTACTTTAGCAATCATATTTCATTTACCTTATTAGTGACATCCAAATTACAACTTGCTTCACATAGTGCCATCACAATAGGAACATTCCCATCTTTGCAGGCCACGTGCAAAGGAGTGTTGCCATGCCTGTCTTGGAAATCTACAAAACATCCTTGACTGATGAGAGTTTTAACCACTTCAATTTGACATCTTCTCACAGCAAGGTGTAGGGCTATATGACCATCCTGAAATCACAAAGAAACTTGTGAGATTTGGTAATGCTAATAATCAAAACATTTTATGGAGTTACAATCATTTCACTTAACTGGCTGCATCTCCTTGCCTCAAAAATAAATTAAACAAATTAATTTTGAAGGTGGAGGCAGGGAGATGCACAAATCTGTCAGAACAAATCAGACGTGATAAAACCTCATTTCTCTTAAGTCATTGGGCTTTGCAGTGGAATAGATGAAATGCAAATACACATTTTCTACCGATGACTTCCCTAGAAGGTGGGAGAGTGACCAACTGTAACAACTAGCTTTATATCATAAACCTCTCTAGTGTTTACTATCAGAAGTTAGTGATGCAGAAGTCATGCAGTCTGCCTAGTGATCATTAACTTCAGAGGCAGAGCTTTCTTTCTCCGGAACAACTTCTAGAGACAATCACACTGGAAAAAAAACAAGTTAATTCTCTTAGAAGCAGAAGCATTTTTATGAACTTGCTTTAATAATTAATAGCAATATAGGCAGATAAAAGTAGAAGCACAGAAAAAGTCCAAGCAATGAAACACAAAATTTGTTTATGGGAATTATACCACTAAAGACAAAAACTGACCCTGAATCAGAGTCATGTTTTTAAATAGTAAAAATTTAGCTTACTGGAAATATGTGTGACTTATCCAACCCATAAAAATTCAAGGCAAACAGTAAATCCATCTTTTTCTCTGAAGCTAATAGTTTGTTGCCAGTTACAGAACTCAATGTTCTGTAATTTTTCATAGAGTGTTACTCATAGGATGTTAATTGATAAGGTGATTATGAATCAGACATCCTACAGTGGAAAAACAATCAGTGGGCAACTTTAAAGACTACTGCAGTCATGAGTAGTCTCTGTGTAACCTGCTTTGGAAACCTGTGTCATGGAAGCAAGGCTGACTTGCAGTATTCAAACAAACCAACTTAGGGACACAACACTGTGACATCTGTGATCTCTGGACTTGATTCCTTACCAAAAGCAACTCAAACTGACCTTGTCTGTTGCATGAAGGTCAGCATCATGTTCTGCCAAACATTCCACAATATCATGGTAACCTCTAGCAGATGCTGTCAGAAGTGGAGTTTCCCCTTCTTTGTTTTTCATGTTCACGTTGCAACCTGCTTCACACAGTGCTTTGGCAACAAAGTAGTAGCCATGCCAAGCAGCACAGTGCAGTGGGGTTTCTTCTTCCTATCAAACATGGAAAAAAAAAAAACCAGCAGAGCTGAATCCAGTGCCATGAGGAACAGTTCCCTAGCTTATGTTAGAAAGAGAGGAAAATGACATGAAAGAAAAAAGTCTACCAAATAAGCTTCATAAAAAACAAATTGCAATTTCTAATGCTGATATTCTCAAAGCAAGAGTAAGTCCTGCTGACATACCAGGCCATTATAGTTACATGCTAGATTTTCAGCATTACTTGGATTCTGAGTCCATATTTCTCAACATAAAACTATCTCCTGACAAGAAGTTGTCAGCAATCTTAGATCAGATGTCTCCATGCTCCTGAAGCCAACTATCTTGGTTCTCTCACTTGAAAACTGATTCTCACAAAAGCAACAATAACATCCTATGTGCCAAGGGCCTAATCCAGTGTTTAAAACAAATCACTCACCAAAGAGATGCAAACCCTACTAGACTTGCAGTTTGGGGCATATTATTCTGCCCACTGTGTTCAAAATGTGCATCCTAATGTGTAGACAGTGATGGGTACTTAGAAACTTGAGTCCTTTAAGTGCGCATCATATCATGTTTTAAACTTTGGACTTTTTAAGCTCAGTGGTGTCTGAAGAATCAATCTGCTTTTTGTTTGAAAGCATGACCTTCAATATATTCATCCTCAGTTTCCTTGTACTCATGTTTTCTGTGACAATCTCATGGAAAATAAATAGTTGAGCGGCACATCCTGTGGTCCTTTGGCTTGTTGCTGCTTGAACAATATAAAGGCAGCCCTAGAGGATGGAGCACTTTGGGAGGCTTGAGAAACTCTCACACAATTACATTTTATTCAAATAGAGATTTTTTTTCTGTTAAGCCTCTTCTTTCCTGTTTTCCTATAAGAGTTTAAAGCTCTTAAATAAGCCCTCCCTGAGCCCTTCCGTTTTTTAAAAAAATGAGTGTTAGACACTTCAAAAAGTCCTATGACAAGCTGATGTTAAGGCAAAAAAACAATAATAAGCCTTAGCTGAACTCAAATAGTACACACGACCACTGATACCTTTGTAATGTTGAGTTTCTCCCTCTTCAGGCTTTCTCTTTTGAGAGAACCTGTGTTTTATAACAGTAGTGGATTCACGCACACTGTTTTTTGCATAGTCTTCATCTATTAAGAGGTATCAAAACTTTAATAATTCTGTTATATTTTTGAAATGCAAACATGACAGAGGATGCAGGGTAAGACTAAGAATTTTGACCACTCATGCTAATGTGTTATTTGTGGAAGAAAACCACACCGTGTCCAGGACTTACCTTGTCCTGAAAGTTTGGATTGGATCCAATGCTACAGAGAAACTGAACCACATCCACATGTCCATACCGAGCTGCAACATGGAGAGCAGTCTCCCCAGACTGCAATTAAAGAAGAACATGCCACTGTAATTTCACGTTACCCCTGAATGCCAGTATGCTGCATGAGTACTCCTCCCTCAGCGTAATCTAGTGGCACAGCAGTGGTCAGCAGAGATGTCCTGCTTACAAACTGCAGCTGTATGTAACAGATACATTATCGCCTGACATGTTATTTCTTCAAAGCCCTTCCTTTTTCAGAACTTGCCTATTTGGTTTGTACCAAGTCAGAAGCATAGTAGGATTTCTGAGTAATGTAAGGAAGCAGCTGTGTATGCAGCTGGTATTGAAACAGATGCCATAGTTCAATTCATACTATTTCCATATACCCCCCGTCCTCCACCATGTATATACAAATATGAGGAGCTGGTCCAACATGGTGGTGCATTTTGGTCAGTAGGCGAAATGATATGCAATCTTTTGTTGAAATTATGTGGAAAAAAAAAAAAGTATTTTTTATCAAGAAAGCAAATTCTCTCCTAGTAGTCAAATCAGGAGTCAAACGCTAATTTTGCTACCATGCCTGCATTGCATTAGTTCCCTCAACAAAGCTTCCCTCAAACTGTTTCACAAATGCCTCTTACTGGATCTTTGACTAGTATAAAAACACCACTGCAGGGTAAGATTTTAACAGTAACTAGCTTCCAGGGCCAACTGTTGCACAAGTAATGCTGCAGGAGACCAGGTAAGCACTCATCAAGTATGAGTTGCTAGGCTTCATTATACTCCACAAGTCAAATTTATTTGTCAGACAAGTGGCTCCCAATCAAGAGGAATGAAAAAAAGAATCATGACTATACCCTGACTTCCAGTGAGAAATCTAGTCTTCAAGCAAAAATTAACTTAGGTTTGTACTTCTCCACCTAACCACCATGTACTCATCACATTTAGTATGTGTGCTTTGTTAACATTTGTCAGGAAAATTGTTAGAACACCCAGCTACTTTAAAGCTGTGCTATCACAGCATGTAAAACTATTTATAAAGCCAGTCACATTCTTGGAATGATGCCACAGCAGAATATCATTCCAACTGATTTATCTTTGCCAATGCAAACCTGTTTAAAAAATGTCCTCTGCATGAAAATGAAAAATGCTTTTCTTACCTTATCTTTAACATCCAAAGGACACTTATTGTCATTGAGAAATTTCAGCGTTTCCACATGACCATGTCGAGAAGCCCAATAGATTGCATTAGATCCAGCCTATTAAAAGTATTTGATTACAGATGTTGTTCATCATCTAGATTTTTGACTAAACTACACATACACTTAGATCTGTATAGATACACTGAAGAGATATTCATCATTAAATAAACATATTTACTTTTTAAGAGAAACCTTCAAGTTGGATCAACAGCCCCATATACCAACAACAAAAACATAACTCCTCTAACCAACAATGATTAACAGGATCATGGTTTACAAGGATAATTTTTCCCTCTCCCTTTTAAGTTTCATAGAATGAACATTCATGAGATAAAATACCCCAAAACTTTCTGCAACTTATTTTAGCACCTGTCAGATTGAGAAGCAGTAAATGCCTTGTTTCCTTGAAAGGAACCCCAGAGTTAACACACAAAATAAAAAAAACACCCTGTTGCAAAGCACACCCTGCATCACCCTTGAATTTTAGCTGTCATATCTTCATCACTAAAACGTACATTTATCACTTAATATTAAATGAAGTTCACCACTGTGTTTTAAGGAAACCAGTAATTTGAACTAATTGTGGCAATTTTGTAAGCATGAACTACATTTTAAGATTAGTATCATTCTAATTACTTCAGCTAGTTAAGTTATTGAAAACAGAGAATATGTACTATTAGTAAACGGCACTATTAGAGACTTGCTTTCGCCTTCTTGCTGTGGAATACAGAAAATAGGCTCTACAGATTTTTTCATTTTCGATACAGCTTCATCTGAACTGCTCATCTTCTGCTAACTGTACTGGAAAACTTATACAGAATGGAGGCAAAGCAGAACCCTGACCTTATCTTGAACATCGATACGGGATCCACGCTTTAGAAGCAGCTGAAGCATCTGAATGTTTCCACAGCCAGCAGCAATCAGTAGTGGAGGTGTGCCGTGCTAGCGGTGAAATACAAGCAAGAATGACACAATTTTTTGAGGATTAAGAACATAGTGGAATAGAAGGCAGGTAGCGAGTGGTTATGTCTGGACTTCTAGTTTCAAATTAAGTCTTCAGGGGAGATTGTATATAAAATATTTTCCCCTTTTGCCCAGAAAGATTTACTGCACATCAATTTTCCTCATTTTGGGGATGAATTTGCATTCACTAAATGACATACGGCACATCAAAAACACACTTTTCAAATTACAAATATTAATGTTATGCTCTCATTAGGTCAGTTTGGCAAGGACATTCCCCTTTGCAGCTTCATTATATCTACATTTTAAGACAGATTACCTAAGGTGTTTGCAACACCATGTCAAAGACACAAGCCATCAGCAACATACAAGAAAGTTAACTGGAACTGTACCACTAAAATAAAAATATATACCTTTCTTGAACTTTTCTCAAAAGGTTCAAGACCCCACCAAAGTAAAATAACAGCTGTCTTAGTTATATACTGCTATTCATGCATATTTCTTGCAGTATTTTATAAAGGTCAGTATAACCATTCAAAAACAAGAATTAGAGCAGGGATGACTTATACAAAGTTAAATAAGCAGAGCCACCAACAAAAATTTGGTCTCCTGGTCTCAGATCCAATACTCCTGTCAGTACAGCAGCAGCACACAATAATGCTGTACCAAGAAAGCAATGTAATTTCTGGAAATGAAAGACACCGTCTAATATTATGTTCATGTAGTCAGTTCCTGCAGCATGGTTTGGTCTGTAAGACCTCATCTGCTACCAACAGATGAGGTTAATTTGTCTCAATTTAGGAAAAGGATCCTAGGACAAGAATTTGCAGGGCATATAGGAAGAGCTTTAAACTAGATTTGATGCAGAATGGATATATAAAGGGGGAGGAGGAAGAAATCAGGCTTGCCTGTAACAGAGTAGACTCACTGGGGGCTTGTGCTGGTTTGAACTAATTGGAGAATCTGAGTGAGAAATTAGACTATTGGCTGAGAAATGAAAATACACTCTGTCACTTCACTCACAGCTTTACTGAGAAGAAAAAAAATTGTTTTAAGAGTGTAACCCAAATATAGATAAGTCAGACGGTTTCAGGCCTCTCTAGCTGTGGCTGCTCCTTGCATGGTTCCTTTGTCTCTGTCTTCTGTAGCTGATTTTTAATAATTCTACTAACTTCTTTCCTACTGCTAACCCCCCGAGCTGATCTACCTCTGTCTATCTGCAGCATCAACAGGTGGTGAGATAAGACTGGGGAAGGGGGGAAAGGTGGTAGGGGTGGTTGGTTACCCCTCTTGGTGATTTAGATCTCTGAGAGGGGTGTGGTGTTTCTATATTACCTTTTCATTGTATATATCTGTAAATATCTGTTATACATTGTAAATATTTGCTTGTATATTGTGCATTGCTGTAAATATAAAGCTTCATTTATCAACTTCCAGTGTTCTGAGTCCTAGCCGGGGTTTACATCAAAAGGTGGGGGAGGCGGGTAACTGCTAAACCACCACACGGCTCCTAAGACTGTAAGAGCCAGCAAGAAAACTCCCATGAAACACCTCAAAGGAATCAAGGGGAGCTTTGTTAGCAAAATGATGCAGCCAACTACCCAGCTGAAGTTCTTCTACCTGAATGCATGCATCATGGACAACAAACACGAGTGGTGCAAGCTACTGAGCGGCTAGGAAACTATGACTTGAGACTTGGTGACTGAGGTGTGGCTGTTAGTGGCTATAGACTCTTCAGAAGGTACTGGTGAGGGAAGAAGGGTGGAAGTGTTGCTCTCTATGTCAGGAAATGGATAGAGTGTGAAGAAGAGTCTCTGAAGAACTGTCATGAACAGGTTGAAGGCTTATGGAAAAGAATTAGAGACAAAGGCGACAAAAGGAACCTTGTGGCATCTACTACAGGCTATGTGATCAAGGGGGCCCCACTGATGAAGCCTTCCTACCCCAGTTAGAGAAGGTTTTGGACTTTCAGGCTCTTGCCCTGCTGGGGGACTTCAACTACCCAAACTTTGGCTGGAAGAGTAGCAAAGCAAGCTGTAGGCATTCCAGGAGACTCCTGTAATGTCTCAATAACAACTTCCTGAGCCACATAACAGACAACCCCTCTTGAGGGAATACAATATTGGACTGACAGTCACAAATGCAAGTGAAATCATTAGTGATGTCAAGATTAGGGGCAACCTGGGCTGCAGTGATCATGCATTGGTGGAGTTTACAGTCCTAAGGAATAAGGCACAGGCAAGAAACAGAATCAGGACTCTAAATTTAGGAAGGCAAACTTCCAGCTCCTTAGGGAATTAGTCAGTAGCACCTCCTAGGAAAGGATGCTCAGAGACAGTGGAGCACAGCAGGCAGATCTTTAAGGACATTATCCTTAGTGTGCAAGAGCTCCTGATTCCCATGTATAAGAAATTGGGCAAGGGGGCGAAAAGACCGGCATGGTTGAAAAGACACCTGCTGGTCAAAATAAAGAGCGAAAGGGAACTGCATAGACAGTGGAAACAGGGACAAGTAATCTGGGTGGAGTATAGTAACACTACCTGGTTGTGTAGAGATCAGGTTAGGAATGTCAAACCACAAAGCTGGCAAGGCATGTAAAGACTAACAAGAAAGGCTTCTACAGATACATTAATCAGCCTCAAAAGGTTAGAGAAAACATTCCCCTTCTGAGGGATGAAACAAGAGCTGGTGTTTACAGACAAAGAGAAGGCTGAGATACTCAATAAATTTTTTTTGCCTCAGCCTTCACTGTCAATCTTGCTCTCTCCCTTTCCTGAGCTGCTGGACCACCACGTTTAGGCCAGTGGGGTAAAGTCCCTCCCACTGAAAGGGAAGATCAGGTTCAAGATCACTTGAGGAACTTTAACATACATAAACCTGTGGGACCTGATGAGATGCATTCCAGAGTTCTGAAGGAATTGGCTGATGCAGTTGCAAAGCCACTCTCCATGATATTTGAAAAGTCCTGGCAGTCATGTGAAGTCCCTGGAGACTGAAAGAAGGGAAACAGTGCATCTATTTTTTAAAAGGGTATAAAAAAGATGAACCTGAAAATTACCCACCTGTCAGCCTCACCTCTGTGCCTCAGAAGATCATCAAACAGATCCTCCTGGAAGCTATACTGGAACACATGGAGGACAGGGAGGGGATTCAAGACAACCAATATGACTTCACCAAGGGCAAGTCCTGCCTAACTAACTTTTTTGCTTTCTATGATAGTGTAATTGCATTGGTGGACAACAGGAAGACCAACAGGAAGACCAACAGAGGTCATCTATTTGGACTTGTAAAGTGTTTGACACAGTCTCCAACAATATCCTTTTCTCTGTGCTGAACATATATGGATTTGATGTGTGGACTGTCCAACGGGTAAGGAACTGGTTGGATGACTGCATAGGATGGGTAGTGGTCAAAGGCTCCATGTCCAGATGGAGAGACGTGATAAGTAGTGTCCCACAAGGGTCTGTACTGGGACCAGTGTGGTTCAATACCATCACCAACGACACAGACAGCAGGACTGAGTGCACCCTCAGCACATTGGCAGATGACACCAAGCAGATGAGTGTGTTTGATAAGATTGAAGGCTGGGATGCCATCCAGAGGGACTTGGACAGGATGGAGAGATGGGCTGAGAAGAATTTCATGAGTTTCAGTAAGACAAAGCACAAAGTCCTGCACCTATCAGGGCAGCCCTGAGGGATGATGAGTTAGCGACCAGCCCTCCACAAAAGGGCTTGTAGTTATTGGTAGATGAGAAACTGGACATGAAACAACAATGCACGCTTGCAGCCCAGAAAGGAACCCCATTATGCTCCATCAAAGGCATGGCCAACAAATTGACAGAGGTGATCCTGACACTCTACTCTGGTGAGACCCCACTTAGCATACTGTGTCCAGTTGGGTGTCCTACAGAAGAAAGACATAGACCTGATGGAACAGGTCCAGAGAAGGGCCACAAAAATGATTAGAGGACTGGAACACCTCTCCTGTGAAGACAAGCTGAAAGAACTGGGGCTGTTCAGCCTGGAGAAGAGAAGACTCTGTGGAAACTTTACAACTACATTTCAATATCTGAAGGGGACCTACAGGAAGGCTGGGGAAGGACTGCTTAGAAGTGTTTGTAGTGAAAGGATGAGAGGCAATATTTTTAAACTGCAGCAGAGAAGATTTTGGTTGGACACAAGGAGGAAGTTCTTTACAATGAGAGTGGTAAAATACTAGAACAGGTTGCCCTGGTATCTGCTTGAGGCCCCATTCCTGCAGACATTCAAGATCAGACTTGATGTGTTTCCGGGCAGCCTGATGTACTTGGAGGTGTGCCTGCTCACTGCAACAGGGGTTGAACAAGATGACCTTTGAAGGTCCCTTCCAACCTAACGCAGTCTGCAAATCTGTGAGATTACTCTTTCCAATAGTGTTTTGTAGAGTCAGTCTGGTTATTCCTACATATTCTGCTACTGTAGTCTGCTACAAGAAACAGTAACTGCAAGCGAAAAGCTAATACTTGATATGCCGCAGCTCTTGACAATAGATTTGATTAATAATTCGTCAAAGGCCTAAGCAAAAAAAGTCTTTTTTTTGGGGCTTCATTTTCAGGTAGTTTGAGAAGACTGAACACCGAACACATTTGCTCCTGAAGAAATGCAATTATTTCCCATCCACTTGTCCTTCCCTTTTCATTTCAGGTGTTACACTTCTATTCCACAACTACATTACTCTATTCATTAGGGTGATAGCTAGTCCCCCACACATCTCAGCACAGAACCACACTACCTTGTTGGGTTGATTGACATCGTAATTTGTCAGAGATCCCAGAAGGTGCTGTAATCCAGGAACATTGTCATCATTGATGGCATGAATAATAGCTTTCATCACAAAAGAATCTTCCTCATCCTTGTAATTAAATGAGAAAGAAATAAAATTGTTAGCTTCAAGGAAAAACTCCCTATCTTAACAGCCAGTGACATCTATAAAGAAAAAAAAAAGTAGAATAAGTCTTCTAGATTGTTTCAGTTGTACATTGCAATCCTTTGTAAAGCATATGGCTAACATGTACACAGATTATTTGAAAACTCACACCAAAACAGTCACAGTTTTTCTAGTACAATGTATTTCCCTCTTCATTCATGCACAAACTTGTTACGTGTGAGATTCCAAACCAACTGCTTTTATTAGGTGCATTTTTTCTTTTTCCTCCTAGGTCTTTCAATTGAAATGAAATGAAACTAATTCTATGCACATATGTGAACATTAAAAAGCCATGAAGTACACCAACTGCAGTATCAAGTTTTGCACTATTCCAGAATATGACACAGGAGGGATATTGCAGATCAAGCTTTCATCTATTCAAATAGATCAGGATAGGTAATGAGCCTGGATATCTCTGCATGTGTAACTTTATTTTTCTTTCATGTGTTAAAATCTTGAAGACCTGAAATTCACTCAGTAATATTTTGATCACTCTTACCTCCCCTCTCCTGCTATTTTAGATTTTTTAGAAAATTAGGCTAAAATCTTTTCTGCCACAACACGAGTGTGAAAAATCAATCTACTGTTAAAAAGCCAACTGATAGCTAAAGTGGGGGAGGCAGGGAAAGGAGAGCAGACAAAGAGAACAAAGACCATGAGAGCAGAAAGATAAGAGCTAAAAAAGTAGAAAAAAGAGCGCAGAGTTTCACAGGAGGAACACGAGGAAGATAATATGGATTAAAACGGCTTTGCAAAATTTTAAAAGTTTGATCCTATTAACATAGAGAAAAAACGAGGTTATCCAGCTCTAAATATATTTACCTACATGCATTGCTGATCACAGGGAATGTGTGAAGCATGAAGTAAAACCTGGAGAGTTAGCTAATGAATAATGCTTTTGGATTTACAAGCATTTGTAATCACAAAGCATACAGCAATTTCTCCTGACTACTTAAATCTAGTAGACATGTACAGTACCACAAACTGAACCCTGGCCAACTTGAAAATTTCCTCCTCAGGTAACTGTTGAAGTAACTGCTGTCTAGCACTCACTGTGTCTATGATGCTCTCAAAGAACTTGACTATGCAGTAAAAGAAATGCAATATTACTTTACTCCATGCAGCGTCATCAAAAAATCAGACGCAACTAATTCACATTATGATTGCTACAGGTAAAAATTATCTCCGGAGTTTCAAAACCAAGACAGATGCACTTTTGGCACTGTCAACCTGTGCTGGTTTGAAGTAATTGGAGGATTTGAATGAAATTAGGCTATAGGCTGAGAGAGGAAAGCACTGATGGTGCTACTTCACTCATAGCTTTACTGGGAAAGAAAAAAAAAAGTTGTTTTAAGAGTTGTAACCCAAATATAGATAAGTCAGATGGTTTCAGACCACTCTGGGCTATGGCTGCTCTTGCATGGCTCTTTCTCCCTGCCTTTTGTAGCTGAATCTGAATAATTCCCCTAACTTCTTTCCTGCTGCTAAACTCCCTGGCTGATCTACATCCACCTATCTGCTGCATGAAACAGGTACAATAAGATAAGACTGGGGAAGGGGGGAAGGTGGTAGGGGTGGTTAGAAACCACTCTTAGGGATTTTGATCTTTGGGGGAGGTGTGTTTCTGTATATCTGTATATATCTGTAAATTCTGTATTACTGTATATATCTGTAAATACCTGTTATACATTGTAAATATCTGCTTGTATATTGTGCAAAGGTGTAAATACAAAGCTTCATTTATTAACTTTTAGCTGACTGAGTCCAAGCCTGGGTTATTTCAAAGTGTGGGGGGGGTAGCTAACTGCTAAACCACCTCACAGCCTCAT
This sequence comes from Psilopogon haemacephalus, assembly GCA_013396835.1. Classification (NCBI taxonomy): domain Eukaryota; kingdom Metazoa; phylum Chordata; class Aves; order Piciformes; family Megalaimidae; genus Psilopogon; species Psilopogon haemacephalus. The sequence goes on from VWZI01023028.1 coordinate 128,570, forward strand.
CATGGTAATTAATGAATTGTATTTCAAGTTTTGTATCATGAAGAAGATCAGCACACGTATAAGTGACCTCTGCAGACTTAAAATCTATTTATTCCTATGTATGAGATTAATTAATTACGTACAGATATAAGGGCATAAAATTAGTAAGAATGATTTCAGATGCAATAAAGCATTCTAAGCACTAAAGTACACACTTACCAAAGTATCATCACTCCTCGCGACACTCATATTACTTCTGGATAAGAATGATCTTGATAATCTTTGGCACAGGGATATTAAGCGCACTGATTGCTTGAAAATAAAAAAAAAAAGAAAAAAGCTGTATGTGAAAACAAAAATCAAAAGAGAATACTTGTGATGATTCTATTGCAGAGATTTCAAAGGGTTACCACCGCATCAGCAAAACAAATGTGAGTTTGACTTAACACCCTCAATCTTTTTATATTGTATCATAACTTTCAATTTATTTTGACATTAATAAGCCAAAGAGATGAACCAGTCACACTAAACAGAGCTATACAGTATTTTTGGATTGATATTATTTCACCCAGCTGTTAAAATACAAAGGGAAAAAATATCTGCTCTTACATCTTCTTGTTCATATTGAAAACGTTTATGGGTACTTATTTTAAAGTATGCACACATAAAAATTGAGTGTAAATTAGCTGGCAGCACTGCACTCCTCTAGACACCATATTAGAAGAGTTTATGATACTCCTAGATTCACTATTTTATTCTAGTGCAGCAGATTAGTACTTAAATTTTGTAAATACTATAGACATTCACCTATCAGACCCTAAGCTGCACAAAAAAATCTTGGTGCATAGCTTGGTATTCTGTGCCTTTGCAAAATCATCCTATTTCTTTGAGAATTAATAAAACTGCTTTTCTCATAATAGCCACCTCTACTGTCTCAAGTTTCACCCCTCCTCAAGATAAACAGATTTCCCACAAAAAAGTCTTGCCCTTCCTTAATAGCAGTGTGAATTCCCCAATGCTTACACTGAATAAGGAGGATAACTGTCTTGATGAACTGCTCCTTGAACAGATCAGTGTTTTCAAGTAACACCTTGCCTCAGTTCTGGAAAGATTAAATGATGCCAACATTCTAAACAGGCTGGCAGTCAGACAAAAAAAAAAAACCTTTGAAAAAGTGTTGCACTTTAGATCTGGCTGTCAGCCAAATGCCATGCAGCCGCTCTCATCTCCTCCCCAACTCCAGAGAATAGTGGAGAGAACTGGAGCAATAGAGGTAGGTGGACTCACAGGTTGGGATTAAAACAGTTTAATAATTCAAATGAAATAAAATTAATAATTAGAACAATAGCAGTAAAAACATATAAATGAGCGATGCACAATGCAATCGCTTACCATTCGCCAAACAAATGACAGAGGAATCAGTTTCTTTCTTTTTGTCCACTCTTAAAGGCACTGGTATTTCCTTGGAGTAGGTAACACTACTGCACTTGTATTTCAGCAATATTAGGAAGATTTATTGAGTGACTTACTTTCCATTTTCGTCGTGCTGCAAATTTCTTGAATTTCTCCATATTCACTGCAGAAGCTTTTCTGCTAAGTGCTTGCTGGGTGTCTTTAGGCTATGCACAAAAGGAAAGCAAAGCTGCTGTAATATATTCCACAGCTGCAGCCAGAACTTTCATAAAGCACTTTCTGTAAGGTTATCCTTCAGTAATGACTTACATTGTAACACTGTAGTCATAGTCATACTGTAATAAAAATGTAATTGTAAGCACATCTTTTTAACATCCACAGCCTAGTGGGCCATGCAGATAGAATTTCTTGAGAAAATACCCTGAAGGAAATCCAGATGTAAGAATATGTCACTCAATACTAAAATTTGTTACCCATTTTGAATATAAAAACCCAACAGCCAAGACATCATTCAGCCTTATTCTTCACCTCCTTCTGTGATGGAGGCATTGGCTATCACAGTCTACATAAATATTCTCTTCTGGGAAGATTTTCTGGTTAATTTTAAATTCAGTTAAAGTTTGTCCCACTCTCAGTGTAATCAGCTGGATATTTCTGAGACCCCCCAAAATAACATTCAACCTATCTGTGCAGCAATTTTTAAGGCTGAGCCCCTTAAACTTTCTCACAGGCTAATACTAAGCACCAGTTATCAATGGACTTACACTAAATTCTGTATTGTATGATCTAATGATTGAAGTAAATTTTATGGAGAAACGTTAAGTAAAGGCTGTGAGGGGAAGGGAGAAAAAAGAATATGACTGCTGGGGTCAGGGAAGAACGCTTGAAAAGTTAGAGTATAAATGAATGTAACAGTGTACAACACAACACGTCTTGTGGAGACGTGGTCCGTGGGAATGAAACCTGGATAATTCTTGCTTCAATGGTTTAAAAGATCATTTCAATACATTCAGCATGTTTCAACCATTTAAGATTACCCCACCAAAAAGTAAACAAAGCACAGTGAGATCTCCAGTTCAGTGTATTGTAGAAATTTTTGCCTTAGGATGCTGAACTTTGAACTGGAGCATTTGTGGCACAGATAAATACTCTGATAGGTCCCACTTTCTCCCTTTCACACTAATAGCACCACAACAGTTTGATACAAACAACAGTGGAACAGTGAAAGAGGAAGAGGACTGCTGCTATGCATCTACTGCTTCCTTCTGTCTAAACAGGGAGGACAGAAGAGGGATGACCCTTTTTTCCAGTCCAGATAAGAAGCAGGGGAAAAAAAATTGGAAAGAGATTGGACTGGATTCTGAGAATGTATCTCTGTCAGTGCAACAATCCCTGAACATTAGCTTCTCCGCCTGAGCATAATTTTGATCTCAACAACAGATTACTTTGCTAACTTACATAGAGGGTGTGTTAATGAAGTCCACATTCTGCATGCATTACTTTTCATAAAAACAACTTTCCAAAACATTAACTTATATTAAATATTTATGCCAATTTTACTTCTGAAGGACCTTGAAAAATGAAAAAGAAGTATGAAATGAAGAATGATTAAAAACAGGAAAACAGAAAATTAATTACATGCTAACCTTGATCCAAGGATGCAGCAAACTATCTTGAATAGTCATTCTCTTCCTTTAATAGAATAAAAGACAACAACTGTTTCAGACAGTAAAAGATACATAATGCTACACATTTATTAAACTAACATCTCAAATTGTCCCATAATTTGAAACACCAGAGACACATGCTACCACAGTGTAAACACAAAAGAAACAACTCACTTTGGATCCTTGACTAGAAGTTTTCGTATAAAATCTTTAGCTAGGGCACTGGTATTACTGAAGAACTCTTCTTCAAACTCATAATTCACAGCAGACACATTTGCTAATGTTTCCTGTTTGGTTTCTCCAAGAAATGGTGAGGCACCACTTAGACTGCAAGAAAAATGTAACACTGCTCTCATTACATGTCGCAACATTGCTTTTTCAGCCCTCTGAGACCAAGTAAGAGAAGACAGTGAAAATTCTACTTTTGTAATTTAAGACTGCAACTGTACTTTCAAGAAGATGTGATCCAGCACGGCAAAAAGCTTTACTGCATTTTCAGAGAATATTGATTGAGATAAAGCTACTCTGGAAAACCACCTACGGATTCCCATGCTATGTCAATACCGATTAACAGCCATTCTTTCAATAATTATACAATTGTTTTAATGATCATCCAAGTTGATCATGGACTCCACTAGAATCCACAGTATACAATCAGAATTAAAAATCTAGCACTTGAAAGAACTCCCCATTGATTTGGTACTTACAGAATATAAGTTATTACACCAATGCTCCTGGAGTGAAGGAAAAGGAGAGAGAGGAGAAAAAAAAAAAAAAAGGTTAGACTATATGAACAATAATGAGAGATCTATTTCAAGTAAGACCCAGTAACTTACCACATATCTGCTTCAAGACCAAGAGGTTCATAATTTACTATTTCAGGAGCTAAAGAAGAAAGCAACAAAGATCAGTATCTGGTCAGAGAACAGATCTATGTCACTCTCAACCTCTATATGTCAGGGATAACAGACTTAAGATACTGATAGACAAGAGCACCCTAATGCAAGTCTAAATTGAAACAATGCTACAGAGTGCTTGTTTAAATCTCAAAATGTCATATATTACACTCACATAATCTGTAAATCAGCCAAACGAAGCTATGCTACACATACTGTTTCATAGACTGAGAAAGAATAGTTTGAAGAAAGAACAGTTTTCTCACCAACAAACTCTGGTGTTCCAAAGATATTTTTGAATTCATTTCCAAAGTCAATTTTGTGTGCTAAACCAAAGTCAATAATCTTGATTCGAGGCTTCGGTACATTTCTGTCCAATAACATTATGTTTTCAGGCTTTGAGGAGAAGAAAGGGGGAGAGAGAGAGATTATACATAGGTACGAAATGTCTGACACATAACAGCACTCTTTAGCACTTAACACTTCTCTTTATCTCTCTCAGCCTCTAGAAATGTGTCCTCAGCAGAAAAATCCTGTTCTCCTGTGATGATCTAGCGCACATTAAAATCTAACTGCAGTAAATTTGGACTTCATGTTGATGACAGAATGCTATAATGTCCATTTTACGAGAGTTGCAGTTTTCATGTGGACAGAATCTAAGTGATGTGTTCAGTAGAGACGATAGCCTCTACACTACAGCAGTACTGGGAACTTGCAAGAAACAAAGTCCTATGAACTTGGACTTGGTTAACATTACTCTCTGAAATAGGTTTCTTTCATACTAGGCAAACAATCAGGGAGGTGTATCTTGTTGCTTTTGGGTTTCTAAAAAAAATAATTTTGGAATGGTTCAGCTCCAAGATTTTAAGGATATCATTGATTAGCACACAGAATTGGCCACTTTATCTTCATATCCTGTAGTGTCAATAATGTGGTCTGCTCTGAGGAGTTTCTAGAGCTACATCACATTGTCAAGGACTTCTGGAGTCATTAAAAACATCTCTTCATCATCACCCTTCTTCTGCCTCTCTTCCCCAACTACATGGGCTGGTATACACAAAAATAATTTTCTTCCATCCTACCCGTCTGCTGCGTAACTTTTTTGCTCTGCAAACTTTAACTCACGTATTTTTAATATTTGGTGTTACGGATTTTTTTTTTGTTTGTTACAATTTTACACTTCATACTCTAAGAAATTTATTTCTCACTAGATTCACAATTGTTTTCTCTTGCTGACAGTCACACAAAGATCGAATTGTAAGTAACGTGGATGAGACTGAAAAAGGTATGCTTATCTTGGAAACCGTTCTCTTCCCTGCCTCATCCCTAGACCATAGCATCCCTTTCAGAATTGCAATGCAACATAAGAATTAAGCTTTTAAAAAATATTATAGACATAGATGCTGACTTCAGCAGACTTCAGGGAATGTTCAGTTGCCTATCTCTGAAAAATCTCTAACAAGGAAGCACTGAAACATTGGGAAATCGAAACATTACAAAAAAGCAGTAACTGATTTTGGATACAAAAGCTATTTCTTTATTTTCAAAAGGATACAATTAACAGTTTTTGTTAAAAAAGCAAAAAAAGGCCCAAAAAAAAAAAAAAAAAAAAGGAACTATCTGTTTTCTCCATAAGAATTTTTGTGTTTAACTCTGTCCTGTTTCAATTTAGTACTTCATGTGAAGTGTATGTAACGTTTAAAAAAATAAAAAAAGAGAGAGAGAAAAAGGCCCTGTTCAGAATGTTTCATCTGGACCCCATTCGCATTCCATAAAATCATAATTCATTTTTATTTCAAGACTGCTTCCTGAGAATGATTTAATTTTGTCAGAAGTTGCTATTTTCCATGAAGATTCTTACATTAAAAACAGATGGGAAGCATCTACACTTCAGTAATTTCTTTTTAATGGTTGAGCTTTTCCTCATCTATGTAAATTAGCAAATCAAAACTACAGCCAAAATCTGCATGACAGACTCGAGGCTGGTGTTACAAAGGACTTTACAGCTGTTCAATCTTTTATCTGCTCAACATACCTTAAGATCAAAGTGGGCAATCTGCAGAGAGTGGAGATATTGAACACCATTAAGTATCTGTTTGATAAATTCTGTGGCTTCCTCCTCCGTGAGAGATTCTTTCTCAGCTAAGAAGTCGAAGAGCTCTCCACCTGCAACACTTTGAGAGCAGAAGCATAGTTACTGACAAGCTTTAACCAAGAGGTTCCTTTTAGAGTAGCTATTCTCAAATCAGCCTTGAAAAGGATCCAGATGTTTTAAAGTCTGTCAACATAAAAAAATAAGATGAAAATTACTTAATTCAATACCCAAAACTGTAACTACCTCTCCTCTCCCAGAAAAGAATACAATAAAATAAGTCTTATTTTCAAACAAGAAAATGTTTTAAAAAACCAAACAAATATTGTTGGCTGTACTCTCTGTATGCACACTTAAATGACTGAAACTAAATGTGAGCTAAGTATATTCAAAACATACCAGTGTAACAGGACACCTAGAGGATAAAACATGAATTGATTCATACCATCACTAAAACATCAGATTTCCATCACCTGCATTGAGAAACACAAAATTTAAAGTTTCCTTTGAAATAATTACTGGTAGCTGTTCAGTTTCCACTCTTCTCAAAGCATTAAATCCTTTGAAAATATATTCTATTCTTTGAAATAGTGCTTTACATTCATTACATATGCTGTATTTGTTCTCTAACAGTACCACACCCTTCTTACAAGGAAAAGATGTTGCTGCCCTTAAGACTATTTCCAGCAAATATTTCAGCTGCCCAGACAGAAAGAACAGAGGTAAAAAGTAAGGAGAATACATAAGCACATCTAGATTTTTGCCTTTGGGGGAGACTAACAAGATGGCTCTTCTCTGCTCAGTCTGCAGTCTGGATAGAGTGATGATAACTGTTAACAGAAAAAGAGATACTGAAGTGAAGTGAATAGGAAATGTGAACAACTGTTCTTAAAAAAACAAGCAGCTTCCTTTCAGTTCAAGGATATACACTGAGAAGACTGCCCACTCCAGCAAAGTTCTTGCTGTTATGAAAGCAGCATTTCTGTCTAGAAATGTCTTAGAGACCCCAAAGATAGTCATATTATCCCCTGTATTGTATACTACTGTATTGATAATAAAAATAATTCAGAAAGTACACTCCAGTTTATGTTGCCTTTCTGTAGGGAAAAAAATAATTCATTCACAAGTTGAAATTCTAATAATGAAAAATAACAGCATTAACATGCTACTAGCTAAATAGTCTGGGTAAATTTCTGGAAATACATTTGACTTCTGTACCATGTCTACTTTTCAAGAGACTTAATCTACATTATTGTAATGCAAATTGGATGGAAAGTGTATTTTAATGAGGTTTTGGAGCTTTCATTGAGCTGCCTAGACAATAATGAGAGTACTGTTTTGGGTATTATTTGTGCTGTAGTACTTTCTCCCTGAAAGCAATTACTGAAACCAAGTGCCATTAAATATAAGAATTACAGACTAGAAAGAAGAGAGATAAGTTTAATAATTAAAAAAACCCCCACTATTCTTGTATGGGTATTAAAATGGAATTCCTAAAATTTAAATGCTCTTCATTATTTAACAGAGGCTGGTCAAATAGATGTGTTTCCAAGTGAATGTTTGTGGCTTTTGCTGAGGGGGTGTCAACTGGAGCATGGCAGAGACTCACTATGCCTACTTCCCCAGCCATGAGCAGCCATGGCAGCAAAACCCAGCACCTTCAGGGTGCCCAGCTTGCCCAGGCCCTTGGCTGAGAAAAGGCTGAAATGCTGCACCAAACACATGGTTATCTGGTCTGCTTTTCGTGCAGATCATCCACCCTGTGAAACAGTCAAAGTGCTTGGTGATCCTTAGTTTATTAGTCATCACAAATGCATTAGAAGTACTTAGGCAGACATTTTCAGCAACACCAACTCTGTGCCACCCACTTTGCAGTCTAAACCAGACTGTGACTGTGTCACACAGGTATATTCTATGGCTGTTAGACTTTCCTCTTCTTACTGTTGGCATTTTAAAGGCATGCAGTCTTTGTGAAACTTACTAGTCATCTGTGACCAGCAGCACTGAACATGCATATTCCTTTAAAATTAAAAATAAAGATTTACTTCCCAAGGATTGCTTATTTTTTTGAGATACATAACAAAAAGCCTCTGTGTAAAACAGAAAAATCTCTTAATCTTGCGCTTATCTGCAGCCATTCCAGATCGTGTAATTTCATATCCTGAAAGTTTAGACTGCATGAAATTAGGAAACTGATATACATGCACTTTTATGCAACTCAGAATGTTATACTTGTAAATAGTTAACTGCATGAGATTACAGGTTAGTTGCAGTGACATTTATTTTATGATGCTACTATAGACCTTATAATAGCATGAGATAAAATGTATCTGTATTTCACAGGTAGCACAAATAGTGCTTGCAAATTTTGAAACTGAGGCCAGAAAATCTAACTGGTTAAAAATAAATTACTTTCGCCCCCTCCTTAAAACTGGAAGTTAATTCGCAGAAGTGGCAGATTTTTCTAAACTGCCATGTGTTGATGTTTAAGTACTGGCACCGTAAGTGACTTTGCAGCCCTTGCTTAAGGAATAGGTCAGTGAGGAGAGACTTGTATGTAATAACACGAAGCTTTGCTCCAGAAGCAGCTGTACCTCTTGTGTATGGGATTTTAGCGTGCCCTTTCATGTTAAGCATCTCGTCTATTATGCCTAGAAATCTTACACAGGTTCACTTCAGCAGGCTATTGTGACTTCTCCTGTAACTAACTTTGCATTTGTGGGGGACAAGCTCAGTACCCTGAGACCTCCTTTTGGGTGCTGCCATCACTGGTGAGCACAGTGCCCAGCCATCCTCTCCTGCTGGTTACTGTTACCAGCAGGGATATAAGGTATGAGCGAATTTTATAGCAAGAATGAGTAAAATGTTAAACTAGCACACACAAGATGACCTGGAAGATCAGAAATGCTGGAAAGGTCCCTCTGTTTCAGGCATCCTCCAGAGACTATTCTCCTGTATGTGAAAGACTGTGACGACACTCATATCCTTCAAAATTGCTCAGTAACACGGTCTGTGTTTTATAGCCTCCTCTTCCTGCTTGCTGTAAGTCTGTTTGTTCCCTGCCTTTGTGCTGACTCTGGCAGGTTTGATATTAAGCTGTGCCATTGCAGGTACATAGAAAACCATAGTATCAGTGCAAGGTACTTATATCAAGGCATTAAAGGTTAATACAGGTCTCAACATCCTTTACAAGTTTCACTTCCAGAATGACAGGACGAGGGGGAATGGGTTCAAATTGGCGGAGGGGAGATTTGAATGGGATGTTAGGAAGAAATTCTTCACAGTGAGGGTGGTGAGGCACTGGAACAGGTTGCCCAGGGAGGTTGTGTCTGCTCCCTCCCTGGATGTGTTCAAGGCCAGGCTGGATGAGATCTTGAGCGTCCTGATCTAGTGGGAGGTGTCCCTGCCTGTGGCGGGGGGTTGGAACTGGATGATCTTTGAGGTCTCTTCCAGCCTAGACCATTCTATGATTCTATGATAGTATCCCCAGATGTATCTGAAGAGTCTGCTTTCACAGATTCCACAACCAGATTGTACATCTAGTATCACTAGATGCATCTTAATTGGACTTCTGTTATAATAGATCAATACATGGACAAGAACAAGCCAGAAAAGACACTGGCTACAAAAGCTACTGCAGTCTTCACAAGCTTTCTGGAATACTGTTGGGCATTCAAGTCAAACCCTGTCCCTCAGACAGGATAACTGAGTCCTACAGTAAATAAAAACTGCACATTTTACTATGCCAGAATCAACCTCAGAGTTTGAGCCGTAAGCCACACAGAAAGCCCCACTGCACCACTGTACGTGTGTACATCCTATCTCATGCACAGAGGCAGTCTTAATCTAAAAAAATAATGGGCAGACAAGTCTAGACATCAGTCCCTATGACTGAACTTTTTGAATGTCACTTTCTAAGAACTACCTCCATTACATGCCCAGCCTTGTTCCTGAGTTAGCTTTGGGTTTGTTGGTGCATAACAGCCTGTTGAAATCTGCATGAAACCAGACCACTGTGTGCGTTTCCAGAGCCATGCAAACCCACTCCGAGGCAGCCTTTGTTGCTTTGCAGAGGGGATCATGAAGTCAGCATTTAACAGACTGCTGCCAGTCACTGGCTGGATAAAGAGTGCTTCCTGAAGGGAGTAGAGGCAAGAGCACTAGTGTTTCTTCCTGTAGAGCACTTTGAAGCACCTGTACCTAGTAACCTATGGAAGCCCAGAACTTCTCTCTATTCCATTTCTCTATTTGCTAAGAGAAGTCACCAGAGAGCTTTCTGAGCAGTTTCTCTCTGCTGTAACACAACTCTCACCCCTAAAATTCCAGCAAGTATCTCATGGGCAACAACACATACCCCTTCATATTAAGAGAGATACTTTACATTCAGAAACAAACTACAGTTAAGTCACACATAAATTGCTTTATGGATGCAAAGCCTCTATGTTGCTGTTCTATGTTTTCCTTTAATTCTCTAATATTCCTGTATAAAATCTTCCTGTACCTTTAAACTAAGTTAGAATTTTGCACTCCTGATAAGGTGTTCAAACATTCTGCTCAATAAAGTAAGAATCTGTGACTGATGGAAGCCATTATTGGCCATGTTACAACACAGAAAGACATTAGGTTTGAATAAATAGATAATAATATCACTACATTTTATATTATTTTTGCATAGCAGAGCACAGGTTTATAGAAATATTTTGCATAATCATATTCACTAAGAGCACAGCTGGTATGTGCTGCTTCTCTAATATTTCTAGGTAGATATGCTAGCTTTCCTGAACTGATAAAAGTGAAATAAAGTTTTAGGTAACTGATAAAAACGTGGTACAAAACATTTCCCAGCCTTCCCAAAGGAAGCTTCTTATCTCCCTCTGGGAAAGAAAATACATCACACTTGTAGAAAAAGGATTTCTGTGTCATGCTTTTGCAAGTTACCAGGAGTTCTTAACTACAAAATTGAACTGATCACCAGATCTCAGAGGTTATTATGGGAGCCTACCCAAGAACTTAGAACCAATTAACCTTCAAAGCCATCATGCTCACCTTCTAATGACTCAGTTGCATGCCACCTTGACTGCATTGTTCATATTGTAATAGCACCTAAATAATAATTAATTATTAACTAAGGAATCTGGAGGATGTTAAAAACCATAAACAAACCCAAAAACCTAAACCCAAACCTCCTGTCTAAAGAAACTCAACCTGGTGGGTTGAAGCTTTCGAGGTTTAACTTATGTTGCTTATATTTTGAGACAAGTTGTTCCATTTAAAAAGCAAAATCAATTGATAAATTATCTGTATTCACCTCTAATTAAAAATTTTGTTCTCCAAACTTGCAAAGGAAATGTCTTACGTAAGGATTCTGTGGTCAAATGTCTCTTGTATGACTCCCTGCATTATTTCAAAACAGAACTTGTCTACTCAAGATGAGACTGAAGTATTGCTACTTCTGTTTTACTTACAGATAAAGAGTATTACATCCTCTTCATTTCACTGCCTGTATGAATTGTGTAGTTACCAAACCTCTCCTCCTAAGTATGCTGTTAGCCCCTCTTGTTACCTATTTGATGAATTAAGATTTTTCTTCATCTAGTTACCAGAAAAGTCAAGACATGTTATGGCATCATTACACCCTGTCATTTTAATTTGTCCAGTTTCTATTAGAGACACCAGCAGTCATTAAATCCTCTTTTTATATTGAACAAGGCCAAAGGATGGCCAGCCAGAAGAACAGAACCACCAAAACCTGGACCAAGATTTAAGCAGGGAGGGAGACCTGAACATTCCTATATTCTTTCTCCTCTCCAACACAGATGATATTTAGTAGTGTTTCATCAGTAAAGTTCCCTAAGTGACTACAGTATGCATGTGATTACTGACACACTGTCCCAACAGAGCCCTTCAGTATTTTGATCGTACCTAAGACATTAAAATTTAACATATAAAGAGTACTCAGGTTCAGCACACAAGAGCAATATGCATTGTGATCAGAAACTGTAGAGCCTAGGAGCCAAGTGCTCTCCCTCATACATGCTTGGTGTGTTAGTAAATCACATTGGCTCTAGGTCTTTTCTTCTCAAGATTTCATTCTTACTCATCTGCACATCTGCTCTGCATCTATCTGTAGGCCTGTAGTCCAAGATTTTGAAGTCAGAAGATGGAACAATATCTACAAGTCAGTGCTGCAGAGCTTGCTTACCTGCCATTACATCCCAGTAAGCACCACAGATTCAATCCTCCTCTCAAAATGCAGTAGAACATCACTCAAGAACAACTTTCTTATGACTTAAGAGGTAAAATTAACAGAAATCTCAAAGCTATTTCTATCAAAAGACAACTGAAAAATAAAGGAGCTGTGAAGACTTTGAGCTTCTCTGGAAGTCAAGTTATGATAAATTTATCAAGTTAAATTAACTTCCCAGTAAGGCAGAAGAAGTTCAAGAGTTCAGAATTACTTGCTCTTAGAATCATAGAGTGGTTTGGGTTGGGACCAAAGGTCATCCAGCCAACCCCACGGCAGTCAGCAGGGGTATCCTCAACTAGACCAGGTTGCCCAGAGCCTTGTTGATCCTCACCTTGAATAACTTCAGGGATAGAGCCTCAATTACCTCCCTGAGCAACACTGTTCCAGTGCTCCACTACCCCCATGGTCAAGAAGTTACTAACATCCAATCCAAACCCATTCTTCTCTAGTTTGAAACCCCTTGTCCTATCACTGCTGGCCTTTGTAAACAGTTTCTCTCCATCCTTCTTGTAGGCCCCCTTCAGGTACTAGAAGGTTGCTATTAGGTTTCCTCGGAGCCTTCTCTTCTCCAGGCTGAACAACCCCAGCTCCCTCAGCCTGTCATTGCAGCAGAAGTGCTTCAACCCCATGATCATTTTCATGGCTTTCCTTTGGATCTGCTCCATCAGGTCCACGTCATTCCTGTACTAAGGGCTCCAGACCTGAAAGCAGTACTCCAGGTGAAGTCTCACCAGAGCAAAGTTGCAGAACACCTCTCTGGATCTGCTGGTAATGCTTTATGTGCAGCCCATACTGGTAATGCTTTTTGTGATTGGCTGCAAGCGCACACTGCCTGCTCATGTTCAGCTTTTCATCCATCTGCACCCCAAATCCTTTTCCTCAGCGCTGCTTTCTATCATCTCATCTCCCAGCCTGTACTGATAGCGAGGATTGTTCCAGCCAAGGTACAAGACTTTGCACTTCTCTATTTGGATCCCATGAGGTTCACCTGGGCTCACCCCTCCAGCTAGCCCAGGTCACTCTGAATGCCATCCTGTCCTTCTGGCATACTGACAGCACCACTCAGCTCGGTGTCATCTGCAAGTTTGTTGACGGTGCACTCAATCCCTCTGTCTGTATCATTGGTGAAAATATTAAACAGTACAGCTTCCAGTACAGACATCTGAGGAATACCACTTGTCAGTGCTCTCCATTTAGACTTTAGGCCATGGAGCACTACCCTCCGGATGTGACCATCCGGCCAATTCCTTATCCATTCACCAGTCTACCCATCAAATCCATATCTGTATCTCTCCAGCTTATAGGATTATACAGGATGCTGTGGGGAACTGTGTCAAAGGTCTTGTAGAAGTCCAGACTTATCTACAATTCAATGAGCAAATCACGGTATCATCAGAATTCTAATTCATGGATCTATCATCCTCTTTTTTCTGTTTTTGTTACAATCATTGCAACTCCCTTTGAGACACTAGGATACACAGGTTAAATATTAAAGAAATATATAGAAACCAACTTTTTAAAAAGAGCATAAAACCTAGTATTTACCGTGACAGAAGGAAAAAATTAAAGAAAGCTATTTGTCAAGGGCTGAGATTGGGCTGGCCACTAAATTAATATCAGATGCTCCCTATTAATTCTTCTTTTTCCAATACACACGTAAGAAAGAGAAACACAGGGATTGGGAAAAGAAACCCTTAAAACAGCTTTAACGAAACAGTAATAAGAAAAAAATAATAATAGCAACACAATAAAGGGCATACAAATATATACAAATCCAATATGATATCTTACAATGGTCATGCCATCACTGATGCTGCAGTGCAGGCAGTGGGTTAAGTCCACAGCTGAACTCACAGATTGGGATCAACGACAAAAGAATGGACAGAGTACTTGGGCACCAGCCACTAAAGAAGAGAGGTTTAACCCTTGTAATCCTTCATAATGAATATGACTTTTATGGCATAGAATACCTCGTTAATCAGTTTTAAGTCCTGTCTGATTCTTCTTGCAACTGCTACTTTTTTACTTACTTACACTTACAGCCCTCCAACATGGCACACAAGATTAAACAGGGACCTTGGTTTCTACACCAGCAAGTATAAACAAAAGCCTTTCTGCATCCTAATTCTTAATAGTAATTGAAAGCACCAAGTGTTAAAACTTCCAGAAGCAGACAATGTCTGCAAAAATACGCCATTAACTTCAGAGAGTGATGCCACTTAACAGCGACTTAAATGAAAGGTAAAATCATGGAAAATAGAACTGGTTTTGTTTTAGCTCAACCCAGGACACTACAATAATTTTAATTTAGATGAGGTAGACACAGTGTCTTCCAGTTCATATGTAATATGCATAGCATTCCTTATAGGATGAAGAGAAGAGTCCTGAGAGTCGGAGTACAAAGGTTATTTCCAAATCAAGGAAATACTTATCACCAAGATCTAGAAATATATGAATATGCCTGATTTCTCTAAATATACCAAAACAGTGTAATAAAGTACAATTCTTGAAGAATATCCCATGCTTGTGTGTGACTGATGAATCTTCTAAGGAAGCATTTGAACTTAAAAGTTTCAGAAATTAAATGTTTTGCAAGTTTTGGGTAGGTCACTTTCCTGACACAGCGTAGTTCAGAGAAAAAAACCTCCAAACACCTTTTGGGTAGGTCACTTTCCTGACAGCTTAGTTCAGAGAAAAATACCTCCAAACACGTATGTGAGTAAAGATTTTGACACGCAACTCTGCCGCACCCAATATTGTGAAGACCTTGCCACTGAAATAATTAACTAACTGCCCACATATTTCTGCATACAAATCACCACCTTGATTACATTGCTGGCCAACAGAATATTTGCTGTAAGAGAACCAAGTGAAAACTTCAACACCCAGTTGCTTACCTTTGAGAAAGAGCTGACTAATAATGTGATGCTTAGGAAAAAAAAAAAGGCATTTTTTTTATCAGACAATTGTTCAGGAAACAGCATGCAATATCAAAATCTTATTGCTGAACCAGGTGACAAAAATCAATAGTGAACAGCCAACAGATGCTGTTGCCCTCAGATTGTGCAAATTAACATCTAACAGCCACCAAAAGAGCAGCCACAGTGGCTTGATACCTATGAGCTTCTACAAGCATAGAAACCAGACACTTTTCCTCACCACTGCTCATATTACTAGACTTACTAATACAAAACCAGTGTTTCTTTCAGGCCTTTGTTTTGTTAAAAATTTCTCATACATAGCTGGAATGTTGATTTTTAGCTTCTCTCTAAATT